>ML288526.1:24489-65970 GCA_005239495.1 Nicotiana undulata
GTAATGCACAATGGTTACCAGTATTATTAATGCAGTTTAAAAATTGTTACACCTACAACATGCAATTCTAGGTGTTGCAACATATACATAGATTATGACTAAGTTTTACTTAAACAGGGTAAATCAAATGTGAGGTTGTTTTATACCCTTTTTCATGCTTCAGTAATTTAACTAGGTGTGACTGAGCGAGTGCAAATGAGATCCTAAAACAGGGCATCTAGTATGATCATTCAAAATGCAGCATGATTTATGTGCGAAATTCCTAAAGCAGGATTTCTAAATGCACAACACGATTTCAGGATATGCAGAACTCCCTAAAGCATGATTTTTAAAAGCACAGAAAGTTACAACATTGTTAGGAATGACTTCAAAAATGTGCAGAAGCAACAAATTGTGTTAATGTTGTTACTTAGCCTAGAAACAGGATTTCTAAGTGATAATTGGGCCAAATGAGATGCTGAAGCAGTAAACCTAAACATGATATCTAATGAATGACATGCTTTGAATGTATTGGTCCTAAACATGGATCCTAATGCGCATATAAGAGAATGTAAACCTAAGGCATGGTTTCTACCCTCTGATATAGATACCCTATACCCCCTTTTACTATCCATCCCCAATATTCGTTTATAACAATTATTACAAACCAATATTGAATGAATTACATAAGTAAATAAACAAAAAATAAGAAGTTACACTATAGGGAGCCTGAAAATAGGCCCAAACTTCCAGAACCTCAAATGCTCAGATGTTTCATAGCTTTTCTCATTCCGGGTGTGTCAGAGTTCCCTAAGGACCTCAAGGGATCCTGGGCAGTGCTCACACCTAGATTTCACAACCATAGTTGAGTAAGTGCAGTGTGGAAGAGCCAACTCTAATGCATCAGAGTTCAGAGGGACCTCATAAGGATCCCTAAGCAGTCACACATTAGAGGGGCATAACTTAAGGACCTAAGAGTAGAGTGAGAGTGCTTGACATAGTTTTGAAAAGGTTTTAGTGAGAAAACAGTGTGAAAGGAGAGTTGTTTGTAAAATAAGAGAGAGTTGTCTTATAAAACAGCTTTTTACAAGAGTTAGACAATTAACAATCAGCAGGTCAAACATGGAACCAAGCAAGTTCAGTAACACCCAAAGAACACAGAACCAAGGCAGGTTCAGCAACACAAACCTTCACCCAGGGGTAATGGGGATTGGGGTACATAGAGCACATAGTATGGTGAGCACATAACAAGTAGAAGTCTTGTAATTTGTACATATAGGGAGACATAGACTCAGGAAGACTAATTAGACATAGTCCCAAAATCAGAATGCTTAGGGGGTTCAGTACGGTATGGGATCAACATAGTTTAAAATTAACACAGAATCATACAAGTCTAGGATACATACTACTTTTCAAAGTACTAGAAATCCATATAGAGCAAGATTACATTGAGACATACTATAAAAAGGGGTAACATATTCATGTTGATCCTAAGAAAGGGGAGTATATAACATGCTAAATGAACAATAATGAAAACATATCAAGTACAGGTTTCACAGCAAAACCATAGATAGAAACAGACTAGAAACAGGATAAATTGAAGTAGTAAAAGAAACATATTGTTTTTGGGACATAGATTGAAATCAAAACATACAAGTAGAGAGACAGTAGCCACAAAGTGAGAAGCAAGAGAGTATAGTAATCAGCCTTGGCTTACAACCATCTAACTTAGAACAATAGCAAGTGACCAGAGAAAAGAGAAGCAGAAAGTTTGAGTGTGAGAGAGAGAACTTTTGAACCAAAGTGTTCGTCTCCTATGTTAATGAAAGAGTAATGTATATATAGTTTGAAACTAGGTAGAAAATAAGGTAAGAATCAATAGTCAAGCAGTAATTATGGGGACTCAGAATTAATCAACATAAAATCAAGGTAAGTACTCCCTTCAATTAAGAAGTTAACTTCAAACGGTAATAGACATGTAATAAATAAGGAAAGATGCCATATGTGACTGGAATATAACACATAAGGAAACAATTTCAGCACATAGAAGTATAAGACATGTAATAGAGGCTAGGTTCAGAATATTCTAATTAAGGTAAGTGCCTAAGAATCAGTTTGACAACATAATCGACCACAAAACCAGGCAATAGAATATTTTAGAGGTTGAAATCAGTAAAGAATAGAGGATACAAATCACAAGGATTCAGGGATTCCAATAGAAGGCAATATTACCTAAAAGAAAGTACCACAAAATGAACAGAGTAAACTTAATAGGAAAGGAGAGGTAAAAACCAGAACCATAATAAGCACAAATAGAGTAAAAATCACACAAAATCAGGGGTTCACATGGAACATAGTAAATGATTAAAGGAATTAACAGAACGATCATGATATAATCAGAAGAAGAAAAGAATTAGAAACCCTAATGATCATAGTAGCAAAAAATCACATAGAATCATAGATTCAGCTAAAAAAATGGTAACAATTAGAGGGATTAACAGAACAAGCACAATATAAACATAAGAAGACCAAAAATCAGGAACCCTAATGAGAAAAATAGGATAAAATCATAGAAAACTCAGAATGTTCACGAGAAACAAGCATTCATACAGATTAAATGAACATATCATCAAAGAGAGACTCAGAGTCCAGGATTGAGACCAAGAAACTTAGGGTTTTCAACATAATAAGTCGAATGAAAGGGGAAAACTTAAATAACCGTTGAAACATGGTAAAAATCACAGAATAACATAGAAAATCAGAAGGAGAATCGTTTTTGAAAAGGGGTTAAGAAACCCTAGTTTGAAGACGAAGAGGCATTTTAGAAAAAATTGGAAAAATCTTCAGGGAAACAGCAAAATAACTCAGAATATACTCAGATCTATTGCAGATCTAAGACATCAAGAGTTAAAATAAGGGTTTTAGAGGGAGAACCCAAAGAGAGAGAGAGAGAGAGAGAGAATTGGCTTAGAAACCATGGGTTGTAGCAGGAGATGGAAGGATCTTACTCAGACGACGAAGAATGGCCTGAGGACGGCGTGAAAAGCTATGGGGTGAGTTGAACTGCCTCTAGTTCTCTCGAGGTCTCTAGGGTACCAGTAATCCGGCGTGTGAGGGAGCCATGGGGCTGGGGATGATGGTGAAACCACCATAGTTACCGGCAAATCAACGACCGGTGAGTAGGTTTAGTAGAGAGAGTTTTGAGAGAGATGAGAGATGTAACGGCGGAGTGAAAGAGAGGAAATGAGAGGGAAGGGGGGGGGGGGTAGTCTTTAGGGTTTATTAAGGTAATAAGAGATCTGGACCGTTGATTAAAATTGATCAACGGTCCAGATTAGACAAGGAATTGAGCCGGGTAGTTATTGAATGGGGCATGGGCTGTTTAATTGGGTTGGGGTCAAGTTTTAATTAGGCTAAAATTGAAATAACTTAGGCCATTTGTTAAATACCCAATTAAATTAATAAAAATAATTTATAAAATAACTAATAATTGTAAAAAATAAATTTCATGCATAGATAATAGTTCAAAAATGCTTCTTTAGTATTTAAAAATACAAATGATTAATTCCTGGTAAAAAAAAATATAAAATTATATGATTGGGCTATAATTGCAAAGTTATTACAATTATAGCCAAAAGGTGCCAATTTGGCTAATTATGAAATATTTGGTCTCAATAAGACCAAAAGTAATAAATTAAATCAAGAAAATATTTTGAAACCATTTGTGGGCAATTTTGTCGTTGTTTATTGGAAATAAAATGCTGATAAAATTAATAAAAGTATAGGAAATTTGTGAAAACAATACCAATTTCTATTAATGCATGATTTTGAAGATGTATGTGCAATTAAAAATATTCTTTTAGGAAAAATTGGGTATCAACAACTGCTCCTCTTTACCCAAAAAAGATGAACGAGTTGTCGGGTAAAGATATGATGGCCAATTTTGACCGAGCGAAGCAGTTTGAGAGATTTAGGCTGCACCCTGGATTTTGAGCTGCCTACATATCCCTGGTCTTACATGAATCGGGCCGTATGTAGTTCCGTATCTATCGACGAAGTATATCGGTGAAATCATTGCAAGGACGGACGCAATATCTAGGGCTGAGTGTATGACAGTTTTCGGGGTATCGGGTTTGGATATGGCTGGGAGAACTGGAGCGGAACCGCTCTTGCTGGGATAGCCGTTGCTTTCCAGGTTACCTGCAGATAAAAGAAATACAAGCGTATATGGTGCATAAATTTAAACATGATGCAAGTTCCCGTTGGACTATGACAGTTGTCATTGGACGGTTAGGGATGACGTCCTCAGACCATGATGTCCTGAGCCATGAATTGTTTGATGAGAGATTCGCAGGCCATGAAATGATGTTCTCGGGCCATGAAGATGGTACCTCCGAACTATGACGCCTTTGAATAATGATATGCAAAATTGAGAGATCCTCAGGCCATGACATGGTATCTTCCGACTATGAGGATGATGCCGTTAGACTATGACGCCTTTGTACAAGTTGGCGATATATCAGCCTAAGAAATGCAATAATATGATGCTGACAAGATAGAGCTTAGTCTTGCGAGTTGAAGGGCAGAGTTTATCCTGAAAGAGAAGCGAAGTAAATAATTCTTGAGAGACAACGCTTAATCTTGATGAAAAAGTAAATTGGAGGCAGAGCTTAGCCTCATATAGGTATGGAGACAGAGCTTAGTCTCATGAAAATGAAGGCAGAGATTAGCCTTATGCAGATGGAAGGCATAGATTAGCCTTATGCAAATAGAGGTAGAGCTTAACCTCATGCAAAGGAAGGCCGAGGATTAGCCTTATGCAGACGGAAGGCAGAGATTAGCCTTATGCAAATGGAGGCAGAGCTTAGCCTCATGCAAGATGTGGAAGGTAGAGATTAGCCTTATGCAGATGGAAGACACAGATTAGCCTTATGAAAATGAAAGAAGGCAGAGATTAGCCTTATGCAAATGGAGGCAGAGCTTAGCCTCGTGCAAATGGAGGTAGAGCTTAACCTCATGCAAAGGAAGGCAGAAGATTAGCCTTATGCAAATGGAGGCAGAGCTTAGCCTCGTGCAAATGGAGGTAGAGCATAACCTCATGCAAAGGAAGGTCGAAGATTAACCTTATGCAAACGGAAGGCAAAGATTATCCATATGCAAATGGAGCAAGGCAGAGATTAGCCTTATGCAAAAGAATAAATAGCAGATGATAGTAAGATCTCTTAGGTGATAGCAGATTACAGTATTGTGATTGTTGCAAGAACTATGACTGCGGAGCATGTTATCCTTTGTGCTGATGGCAAATTTTGGCATTTTACGATTGTGTTGAGATTTGTGACCCCGTAGCATATTTGTTTCTTTGTTCCTGCATCCAAAGAAAAATCGTGAGTTCTGTAGATGGAGAGGTTGGCTCGTATCTCCGCTGGCTTTGCCTGCCTTGTTCTACTTGGTCTAATGATCCTGTTTATATCATCGGGGTAGCGTTTGCTGAACAGAGTTATTTTATGAAAGCAAGCATACACACTTTCGAAAGACATAGTATAAAATATATATTTTAAGAAATTTAGATAAACCGACGACCGTGACACGATTCAAGACATTTCAACCTCTCATGCTACGAAATTTGAGGGTCCTCTTCAAAATTCTGCCCCAGTTAGATGGTTGATGACTCTGACCGTTGCGTATGCTGTGATCGGCTGAACTAGCTTCAAAATTTTGAGGGTCCTCCTCAAAATTCTGCCCTAGTTTCCAATTGCGGGGGAAATGAGATTTTTATTGAATTGTGATCTAACCCATAGGGCTGCCTACGTATCCCCTCTTAAACGGGAATCAGGTCAGGCGTAGTTCAATTTACATCATTTGAGGAATAGCATAAAGAATTACACATAGTAGCGTTTGACTGCATCTGAATTGATTGGCTTTGGCCAGGCTTCTCCGTCCATTTCAGCGAGTATAAGAGCTCCTCCTGTCAATACTCGGTGAACCATATACGGACCTTTCCAGTTGGGAGAGAATTTCTCTTTGGCTTTATCTTGATGTGGAAAGATATTCTTTAACACCAGCTGCCCCGGTGTGAATTGTCTTGGCTTAACTCTTTTATTGAAGGCTCTGGTCATTCTATTCTAATAAAGTTGACCATGACATATTGCATTCATCCTTTTATTTGTCTACGAGGGCCAGTTTCTCATAGCGGCTCTTTACCTACTCTGCATCACTGAGCTCAACTTCTTGTATGATTCTTAGGGAAGGATTCTCCACTTCGGTAGGAATAACGGCTTTCGTGCCATAAACCAGAAAGTAGGGAGTTTCCCCAATTGAAGTACAGACTGTGGTGCGGTATCCTAGTAAGGCAAATGATAACTTCCCGTGCCATTGTTTGTGCTTTTCTATCATCTTTCTTAATATCTTCTTGATGTTTTTATTGGCGGCTTCTACAGCTCTATTCATCTGAGGTCTGTAGGCTGTGGAATTCTTGTGCTTGATTTTGAAAGTCTCGCACATGGCTTTCATCAGATCACTGTTGAGATTGGAGCCGTTGTCGGTGATGATTGACTCTGGGATCCCGAATCGACAAATAATACGGTCATAGACAAAGTCTGCAGCAACTTTCTTAGTCACTGCCTTGTCGGATGCTGCTTCGACCCATTTAGTGAAATAATCAATTGCTACCAAGATGAATCTCTGTCCATTTGAGGTTGTAGGCTCGATCGGTCCAATGACGTCCATTCCCCAGGCGGCGAACGACCAAGGTGAGCTTGTTGCATTGAGCTCGTTTGGGGGTACCTTTATCATATCCGCATGTACCTGACATCAGTAGCATTTCCAGACATATTGGATGCAGTCCGTTTCCATGGTCATCCAGAAGTAACCGGATCTGAGTATCTTCTTGGCCAAGACAAAACCAT
This sequence comes from Nicotiana undulata, assembly GCA_005239495.1. Classification (NCBI taxonomy): domain Eukaryota; kingdom Viridiplantae; phylum Streptophyta; class Magnoliopsida; order Solanales; family Solanaceae; genus Nicotiana; species Nicotiana undulata. Next base: position 31,374 of record ML288526.1, read on the forward strand.
TCATATGCGGGCCACAGGTCCCAGCGTGTATCTCTTCAATTAGTTTGGAGGCTTCCTTCGCATCGACATATCTCAATAATACCAAATCGGGAGTTCTCCTGTACAGGATTCCTCCACTATGAAAGAAACTGTTGGAAAATCTCCGAAGCGTGCGTTTCTGAGTATGATTTGCATGCTTTGGGTACTGTCCCTTTGACAAATACTCCTTGATATCGTGGAACCATGGTTTTCCATCTGCCTCTTATTCAACATGGGCGCAGTATGCCTGCTAGCTATGGATCTTTACCGGAATAAGGTCGACGGAATTCTTATCTGGATGTTGTATCATGGATGATAGAGTGGCCAGTGCGTCGGCGAACTCGTTATGAATTCTGGGAACGTGCCGAAATTCTATCTTTGTGAACCTCTTTCTCACTTCCTGCACATGGTGCAGATACGACAGTATCTTGGAATTCTTGGTAGCCCATTCTCCTTGTACTTGGTGTATTAGCATGCCTGAGTTATAGATTACCAGCAGCTTCTGAATGTTCATATCAATGGCCATGTTGAGCCCCAAGATGCAGGCTACATACTCTGCCATATTGTTGGTGCATGGGAATCTGAGTTTAGCGGATACCGGGTAATGTTGATAGTTTTCGATACCAGGACATCTCCAATGCCGACTCCTTTGAAATTCGCCGCTCCATCAAAGAACATTCTCCATCCGTCATAGGATTCTGCAATGTCTTCTCCTATGAATGACACTTCTTCATCGGGAAAATACGTTTTCAGGGGGTTCGTATTCTCCATCCACAGGGTTCTCAGCAAGATGGTCTGCCAATGCTTGTCCCTTGACTGCTTTCTGAGTCACATAGACAATGTCTAACTCACTCAACAGAATTTTCCACTTGGCCAACTTGCCAGTGGGCATGGGTTTCTGAAAGATATATTTCAAGGGATTCATCCTTGATATAAAATATGTTGTGTAGGCACAGAAGTAATGCCTCAACTTTTGTGCTACCCAGGTTAGAGCGCAACAAGTACGTTCCAGCAGAGAATACCGTTCCTCGTATGGAGTGAACTTCTTACTTAAATAATACATAACTTTCTCTTTCCTTCCTTTCTCGTCGTGCTGCCCCAGAACGCAGCCGAAAGCTCCATTTAATACTGCGAGGTAGATTAACAAGGGTCTACCTGGCTCTGGAGGTCCTAAGACTAGCGGTGTGGACAGGAACTCCTTGATTCTGTCAAAGGCCTTTTGACAATCCTCAGTCCATTTGGTTGCAGTGTCTTTCTTCAGCATCTTGAAGATTGGTTCACATATGAGTGTGGACTGGGCTATGAACCGGCTGATGTAGTTAAGGCGTCCCAGGAAACTCATCACATCTTTCTTGTTCTTTGGTGGTGGTAAATCTTGGATGGCTTTGACCTTCGACGAATCCAATTCTATCCCTCGGCGGATGACAATGAACCCAAGCAATTTTCCAGCAGGAACCCCGAATGCACATTTGGCGGGGTTTAATTTTAGGTTGTATTTCCGCAACCTGTTGAAGAACTTCCTCAGATCTTCTATGTGGTTGGTGTCTTTCTTGGCCTTGATAATGACGTCATCCCCATATACCTCGATCTCTTTGTGTATCATGTCATGGAAGATAGTGGTCATAACTCTCATGTAGGTGGCCCCAACATTCTTTAGGCCGAATGGAATTATCTTATAAAGTAGACTCCCCATGGTGTAATGAAAGCCGTTTTCTCAGCGTCTTCCTCGTCCATCCAAATTTGGTGGTAACCAGCAAAGCAATCCACGAACGACTGAATTTCATGCTTGGCACAATTGTCAATCAGGATGTGTATGTTTGGAAGAGGGAAATCATCCTTCAGACTGGCTCGGTTGAGATCCCGGTAGTCGACACAAACCCTGACTTTTCCATATTTCTTAGGCACTGGCACGATGTTGGCTAACCATGTCAGATATTCAAACACCCGGAGAACCTTGGCGTTGATTTTCTTGGTAAATTCCTCTTTGATTTTCAAACTCATGTCAGGCTTGAACTTTCTGAGCTTCTGTTTTACCGGCGGGCACATTGGATTGGTTGGCAGTTTGTGAGCTACAATAGATGTACTTAGACCAGTCATGTCATCATACGACCATGCAAATATGTCTTCATATTCTTTTAAGAATTATGTGTATTCCTCCTTCTCTGATGGCGATAAGTGAATGTTGATGCGAGTTTCTTTGACAATTTCTGAATCTCCCAGATTGACAATCTCAATCTCGTCTAGGTTGGACTTAGGTCTGTTTTCGAAATCCTTAACTTCTCTGACAATTTCATCAGGTATGATATCATCCTCTTCTTCTGAATCACTGTCTGTTTGTTGCGTTATCTCGTTGCATGTCACAGTCATTGGTTCATCAAGATAAGAAATAGTAATGCCCGAGACTCGTCGGGCCTTGGATGTTCTGACAGTCCAGTTCTTAAGGAATGGTCCTTTGCTAATGGCTTGGATGGAAGGGACTTCCTCCTTCTACTCCTCAACAATGACACAACAGTCCATATCATCATCTTCTTGGAATAGATTCTTCAAGGCTGCCATTGCTTCTTCTTCTTCTGACCCCCATATGATATCGGCCTCCTGAAATGTCTGCTCCAGATGCGGTATCGGCTATTCCAATGGATAATAGGGACCGCGCCATGGTGGTGACCAGTTCTTGTATTCTTGCCATGTGTATTTGTATCCCAGACCAAAAGTGGTGCCATGGCATTTGAGTTGTATTGGCTTGGAGATCCCTTGAAGATTATTGCCGAGTCCTCTGCCAGGCTCATACCCACTCCAGTTCAATATGCTTTCAATCTTACTGTCCCACCACTTGTCTTTGTCTATTGTGTTGACCCGCTCGATGTGGTGGTAGGTTTCTCCAACAGCCTTCTTCTACCTTCAACCACCGGGATGGTCTGGCGACTATAGATGGGGTTGCTTCCATCTCCATGGATGATTACTTCCTGGTGGTTCCATTCAAACTTCACTTCCTGATGTAATGTTGATGCCACGGTCCCAGCGACATGTATCCATGGCCATCCCAATAACAGGTTGTAGGACGCTGATATGTCTATCACCTGAAAATCAACCTCGAACCATGAAGGTCCCATTTGCAAACAAAGACTAATCTCACCAATGGTAGACCTCTGAGAGCCATTAAAAGCTTTTACACTCATGGACCCTTCCCTTATCTCGTACAATCTCTTGCCCAATTTCTTGAGTGTTGTCAATGGACAGATGTTGAGGCTGGATCCTCCGTCAATCAGAATCCTGGTGAAGAAGTGGTCCTCACATTGCACAGTGATGTTCAGTGCTTTGTTGTGACTTAACCCTTCACAGTATGTGATGTTATTCGACACATACGCTTCGTTCAACACTTTCATCTGAGCATTCCTATGTGTCTCTGAATTCTGCAGCAATGGCAGAATGGATATTTGGGTTGGGGTTTTGTTCAACTGATCAACGACTGAGTATTTTTTAGCATGCACCTTCCTCCAAAGATCATCTGGGCATGTCTCAATGATGGGAGGTCTCTTGGAAGCCTGCTTGCTAGATTCTACCAAATGTTCAGGTGTATAGACCCTGTCGGTCCTTGTCATCCTCTGTGCAACAACAGTTTCTTCTATCTTGACTTTACCTTTCCTTCTTGCCTCAACCACTTAATCCCATGGTACAACGTTGGTGTAAAAGGGTGGTGTGGTTGACACCGCCACTGTGATTGGTGAAACTAGTTTCACTTCAAATGGAACAAGTGTCTTAGCAGGTGGCATTACTTTGACCTCGAACGGCACATGTGCATATGCGGGTGGTGCCGCTTCAAACTTGAATGGGACTGACATAGCTTCCTCCACATCTCTGGATGGCTGAATCTGGAATATGATAGGATTAAGAGTGACTACTGGCTTCTTTTGATCAGCACCTTCTATGATCAACCCGATCGACCCCTCTAGGTCCCAATCTTCTTCTATTTCGATCATGTGGATGCCTCCACCCCTATGATCTGGAAGCGGGTTATTGCGGACATTGGGCATATCTTCCTTTGCTTGAATGATCTTGTTATCAATCAAAGACTGAATCTTATCTTTTAGTGAGCAACAGTCCTCAATTGTATGTCCCTTCATGCCGGAATGGTATGCACATGTTTTATTTGGATTAACCCATTGAGAGGGATTCTCAGGGTTTACAACATGGATAAGAGTGACATAACCAGCAGCTTTCAGTCTATCATATAGCTGATCGATAGGTTCAGCAATGGTAGTATATTGTTTGGGCGGCCTGCGGTCAAAATTGGGTCGAGGTCTTGGAAAATTTTGGCGAGCAGGGGGTGGATGGAAGTGAGATGGTTGAGAGTTGTAGGTATGATAAACAGGAGATGGTTGGGAATATCTGGGAGAAATAGGCTGATATGTAGGTGGTGGAGGTGATTGATATGTTGGTGAAGAGTTGGATTTTTCGGTGGAGTTGTGTGGTGATGAGTTGTGGGAGGATTCTGTTTGTTTGGGGTATTCTGAGGAGGTATGGGATTTTGGATGTTTGTATGATTGATATCTGGAATACTGAGTGAGAAGGATAAATTCGCTAAAGTCTGGACATGCTCAAGCTCTCCTTGGAGCTTCAACAACCTTTGCTCGAGTTGTGTCATAGCCTCATTCTGAACCTGAGTACCTTGGCTTTCGGTAGTTTCTCTTCGTTCAACTGGCATTGTGTTTTCTTTCTTGATGTTGCTCAAATCTTCCTTTTTTCCTTTGCCTTTGTTTTTCCCCTTAGGTGTACTAGGAGGAGGAGAAGGCGGAGGGCCCCTGGATCTTCTGTAGTATGATGATGATGCCAGAATGCACGAACCAACCTTTGGGGAGGGGAATAATCAAACAAAAACAAAAGGTAGCCAAGTCAGTGAGGGTTATGAAAAAAATATTGCAGTATTTAAACACATAGTGCAGGAATATAAAACATGTCCTAATTTGGGAGCCTCGTCGTGTCCGAGGTAGGCCTAACGACAAGTTGATTTGGAGAACTTAAATGCAAAATGCCTCATTTCATTAATGTAAAAATAGACGAATCCAAAACGATACTAAAATAATAAGTAGGAAATCAAGTCATTAAGGGCCATCGGCCTTATTACATTGATAAAAGCAAAAAGGAAAATCTATCATACTTGGTCCCAGAAGGACCTTCCCCAGATTCAGCATCTTTGATCCCATCGAATAGATTCCCTAGCTCACGCAGTCCTAGTAGTAGGTATGCTCTGGCTAGGTGTCCTCCCTCGTTTCCCTCAGCTTTCTGACTGTCTTCGACCCTTTTGATGATTTTACCTTCTAGCTCCACTATGCCTCACTCCAAGTATTCCAGCTTTTTGTTGGAATGGATGACCATGTCTTTCCATTCCTCGATCAACCTTTTGTTGATTTCATGTATCTATCGGTGCTCATTTTCAGATTCGTGGACCCTCTTGCGCAGCCGATTGTACTTGACCTGAGCCTCGGCACTCTCGTCTATGATTTTGTGGCCTCAGCTGATCCCTGGCCTAATTAATCCATCCAAGTCGTCTTCTAACCACGCCGGATAGAAGGGTGAACATCCTGCGTGGTACCTGTCTGGTTCGATTGTGTTCTTCTCCATTATGATTTTATAGTGCCACATGTGTTGGGCTTGGCACTTGTAGGGAATATCATCATCTTGGAAATCAGCTCGGAAATGGCTCATCTTGTCGACCCTTGGCACAACTTTCTTTCTGCCTGCTTGTCTCATGACTCAGTAAGGAACGTAAGGATATATCCCCCTCAACCCAATTAGCAGTAGGTGTGCTGCATCTCTGGACATGACGATGAATTCGTCCGTTGGGAACCACTCGAACATCCACTGTACCTGTTCCTCAGTGAGATTATCAAAGATTTCTACCTACTCCTTAGCAGTCTCTGGCTGGGCAAACCTTTCAGGAATATATGTCATCCGCTTGGGGTGATGGAAGGCAATGTGATAGTTCCAAGACCTTCGCGGAAATTCTTGGTGGTATTGGCCCTTTTGGAGATGTTTTAAGAGCCACAATTGTAGTAACAGGTTGCAACCGAAGTGCTTAGCTCCTCTTTGACAGCGTTCTAAGGCTCGGTAAATGTCCGAGATGATCATAGGGACGATGCTGAAGGCTTGTCTGTCAATTCCTTCCATCAAGGTCTTGGTTACCATAGCTAACCTAGTGTGAATCCTTTCCTTCTTTGTTGGAAACACGATCAACCCCAGAAAGCAAACAATGAAGACAAATACCCTACGGTGAATATGTCAAAGAGATGTAATTGCAAATTTGTCATGGTGAGTACAGTACGATTTGCTGTGGCCGTACCTTTCATATAAGTACTCAAAAGGTATATATGACTACTTCAAACATTCTAACTCAGCATTCTTCTTCAGACCCATCATTTTCAGAAAACCCTTGCCTGTGCGGTTTTCAGGCACCAATAACCCAGGAGTTTCCCAGACTAACCCAGCTAGTCCACCTATCTCTTCTAGCAGTGGTGTCATCTCAAGGTTCCCAAAGCGAAAAATGGCTATTTCGCTATCCCAAAATAAGGTGGCAGCCTCGATCAACATGTTGTTGGGTTGGATGTCTAGGAGAGACGGTAAGTTACCAAGGTATTTCTTGACATGTATCTTATCACTTGAGTGAAGATCCTCCCACCAATTCAGGAGCATTGGAGGGACGTTGCTGACCATGCCGAATCTAGGAACTTAATGCCTCATATTTCTGCAAGACAAACATAGTTAGGACCTTACCCCCACCAGACTCGACTATTTATACATTTATGATTAGCATACAAGCATTTAGTTCTCCAAATGTATGCACAAAATGTGATTATGTCCGTTGGGATTATGAAAATCCGGTGGACTTTGGACAAGGCTGCCTTAAAGGGTTATCGTGCAGACAACACATCAACCCGGCTAGGTTTGACCATGATGCATGTACAATATAATAGAGTATGGTTTCTATGGGGTTTTATACTAGTACCCTTGAGCGGAAAACTCAAGGGGGAAGGCACGGAATTGTCGACTGCACCGCTGATCGACTAGTTTTACCGCAAATAAGCCTTTCTGAATTTAGGGGTGATATAAAATAGGAAGAGCGCAACCACTCATCAAGCATTGCTATAGGATTTGTATTGGCACGAGTGGAGTATGATGTTGAGCATGGTTATGCAACAATAAGCAATAAAGCATGTAGTCATGTATTTGCACGTTATGAAAGCGATAAATACAATAGTTGTAATTTAAAGCGATTACAAAGGGAAACAAGGAAACATGTTAGTTTTGTTTTTGAGAAAGATTAAATACTTGAAAGAAATAAACAATTAATTTCACATAAAGGGGAAAGGTAAAGGGATGCAAATATTAACAAAGTAAAGGTACAAATTCACAAAGCAGTTTGAAGTGGTAAAAGCCTAAGATCCCTAGTAGAGTCACCATGCTGTCGCGCCCCATTTTTTCCCTCTCCTTTCGGATCGGTCAGGGTTTTTGATATTATTGGGATAACTCGATTCCTTTTGGGAAAGGGGTATATAAAGGAATTGAAGAGTCGCCACCTAACGAGTTAAGGTGCATTAGGGAACCTATTAAGGGTCATGCACATAAACAACATGACTCAAACACAAACAAGGCAGTATCATTAAACAAGATCCTAAGACATGATGTCTAGGTGAGTATCAGAACTCAAGAGGTATGCAGATTTGGTTTGTAACTTCAGAAGCAGGGGCCCTATCAGTTTGCCTACTGATTTTAAACCTGTTAAGCATTAAGCAGTAAATACAAAAGAGGCAGTTTCCAGTTTCCTCCTTTTGTTTTCCAGAGGTTGAATACCTAAGGTTTGCCTAGGCGTGGGGGTAATGCACAATAGTTACCAGTATTATTAATGCAGTTTAAAAATTATTACACCTACAACATGCAATTCTAGGTGTTGCAGCATATACAGAGATTATGACTAATTTTTACTTAAACAGGGTAAATCAAATGTGAGGCTGTTTTATACCCTTTTTCATGCTTCAATAATTTAACTAGGTGTGACTGAGCGAGTGCAAATGAGATCCTAAAATAGGGCAACTAGTATGATCATTCAAAATGCAGCATGATTTATGTGCGAAATTCCTAAATCAGGATTTCTAAATGCACAACACGATTTTAGGATATGCAGAACTCCCTAAAGCATGATTTTTAAAGGCACAGAAAGTTACAACATTGTTAGGCATGACTTCAAAAATGTGCAGAAGCAACAATTTGTGTTAATGTTGTTACTTAGCCTAGAAGCAGGATTTCTAAGTGATAATAGGGCCAAATGAGATGCTGAAGCAGTAAACCTAAACATGATATCTAATGAATGACATGCTTTGAATGTATTGGTCCTAAACATGGATCCTAATGCGCATATAAGAGAATGTAAACCTAAGACATGATTTCTACCCACTGATATAGATACCCTATACCCCTTTTTACTATCCATCCCCAATATTCGTTTATAACAATTATTACAAACCAATATTGAATGAATTACATAAGTAAATAAAGAAAAAATAAGAAGTTACACTATAGGGAGCCTAAAAATAGGCCCGGACTTCCAGAACCTCAAATGCTTAGATGTTTCATAGCTTTTCTCATTCCGGGTGTGTCAGAGTTCCCTAAAGACCTCAAGGGATCTCGGACAGTGCATACACCCAGATTTCACAACCATAGTTGAGTAAGTGCAGTGTGGAAGAGCCAACTCTAATGCATCAGAGTTCAGAGGGACCTCATAAGGATCCCTAAGCAGCCAGACATTAGAGGGGCATAACTTAAGGACCTAAGAGTAGAGTGAGAGTGCTTGAAATAGTGTTGAAAAGGTTTTAGTGAGAAAACAGTGTGAAAGGAGAGTTGTTTGTAAAATAAGAGAGAGTTGTCTTATAAAACAACTTTTTACAAGAGTTAGACAATTAACAATCAGCAGGTCAAACATGGAACCAAGCAAGTTCAGTAACACCCAAAGAACACAGAACCAAGGCAGGTTCAGCAACACAAACCTTCACCTAGGGGTAATGGGGATTGGGGTACATAGAGCACATAGTATGGTGAGCACATAACAGGTAGAAGTCTTGTAATTGGTACAGATAAAGAGACATAGACTGAGGAAGACTAATTAGACATAGTCCCAAAATCAGAATGCTTAGGGGGTTCAGTAGGGTATGGGATCAACATAGTTTAAAATTAACATAGAATCATACAAGTCTAGGATACATACTGCTTTTCAAAGGAGATTCATACTAGAAATCCAGATAGAGCAAGATCACATTGAGACATACTATAAAAGGGGGTAACATATTCATGCTGATCCTAAGAAAAAGGAGTATATAACATGCTAAATGAACAATAATGAAAACATATCAAGTACAGGTTTCACAGCAAAACCATAGATAGAAACAGACTAGAAACAGGATAAATTGAAGTAGTAAAAGAAACATATTGTTTTTGGGACTTAGATTGAAATCAGGACATACAAGTAGAGAGACAGTAGACACAAAGTGAGAAGCACGAGAGTATAGTAATCAACATTGGCTTACAACCGTCTAACTTAGAAAAATAGCAAGTGACCAGAGAAAAGAGAAGAAGAAAGTTTGAGTGTGAGACAGAGAGCTTTTGAACCAAAGTATTCGTCTCTTGTGTTAATGAAAGACTAATGTATATATAGTTTGAAACTGGGTAGAAAATAAGGTAAGAATCAATAGTCAAGCAGTAATTATGGGGACTTAGAATCAATCAGCATAAAATCAAGGTAAGTACTCCATTCAATTAAGGAGTTAACTTCAAACGGTAATAGACATGTAATAAATAAGGAAATATTCCATATGTGACTGGAATATAACAGATAAGGAAACAATTTCAGCACATAAAAGTATAAGACATGTAATAGAGGCTAGGTTCAGAATATTCTAATTAAGGAAAGTGCCTAAGAATCAGTTTGACAACATAATCGACCACAAAACAAGGCAAGAGAATATTTTAGAGGTTGAAATCAGTAAAGAATAGAGGATACCAATCACAGGGATTCCAATAGAAGGCAATATTACCTAAAGGAAAGTACCACAAAATGAACGGAGTAAACATAATAGGAAAGGAGAGGTAAAAACCAGAACCATAATAAGCACAAATAGGGTAAAAATCAAACAAAATAAGGGGTTCACATGGAACATAGTAAATGATTAAAGGAATTAACAGAACGATCATGATATAATTAGAAGAAGCAAAGAATCATAAACCCTAATGATCATAGTAGCAAAAAATCACATAGAATCATAGATTCAGCTAAAAAAATGGTAACAATTAGAGGGATTAACAGAACAAGCACAATATAAGCGGAAGAAGACCAAAAATCAGGAACCCTAATGAGCAAAATAGGGTAAAATCATAGAAAACTCAGAACGTTCACGAGAAACAAGCATTCATACAGATTAAATGAACATATCATCAAAGAGAGACTTAGAGTTCAGGATTGAGACCAAGAAACTTAGGGTTTTCAACATAATAAGTCGACTGAAAGGGGAAAACTTAAATAACCGTTGAAACATGGTAAAAATCATAGAATAACATAGAAAATCAGAAGGAGAATCGTTTTTGAAAATGGGTTAAGAAACCCTAGTTTGAAGACGAAGAGGCATTTTAGAAAAAAATGGAAAAATCTTCAGGGAAACATCAAAATAACTCAGAATATACTCAGATCTATTGTAGATCTAAGACATCAAGAGTTAAAATTAGGGTTTTAGAGAGAGAACCCAAAGAGAGAGAGAATCGGCTTAGAAACCACAGGTTCTAGCCGGAGATGGAAGTTTTTTACTTGGACGGAGAAGAATGGCCTGAGGACGGCATGAAAAGCCATGGGGTGAGTTGAACTGCCTTTGGTTCTCTCAAGGTCTCTAGGGTAACAGTAATCCGGCGTGTGAGGGAGCCATGGAGCTGGGGATGATGGTGAAACCACCATAGTTACCGGCAAGCCAACGACCAGTGAGTAGGTTTAGCAGACAGAGTTTTGAGAGAGATGAGAGATGTAACAGCGGAGTGAAAGAGTGGAAATGAGAGGGAAGGGGGGGGGNGTTCAAAAAAATGCTTATTTAGTATTTAAAAATACAAATGATTAATTCCTGGTAAAAAATAGTATAAAATCATATGATTGGGCTATAATTGCAAAGTTATTGCAATTATAGCCAAAATGTGACAATTTTTTCTAATTATGAAATAATTTGGTCTTAATAAGACCAAAAATAATAAATTAAATCAAGAAAATATTTTAAAACCATTTGTGATGCAATTTTGTGGCCATTTATTGGAAATAAAATGCTGAATAAATTAATAAAAGTATAGGAAAATTGTGGAAAAATACCAATTGCTATTAATGCATGATTTTGAAGATGTATGTGCAATTAAAAATATTCTTTTAGGAAAAATTGGGTATCAACAACAGTATGTTTTGGACAAGGGGAAACGTCCATGAAGGTACTTGTGGGAACCACTCCGATGCCGAATCACTAGTTCAACAAATCATTAGAGCAGGATGTTATTGGTATAATATGGAAAAAGACACTAAGGAGTTTGTTCGAAAATGTGATAAGTCCAAAGGTATGCACCAATGATCCACCCGCCCCGAGAACAACTTCATTCGGTCTTATCCCCATGGCCATTTATGGAATGGGGGATGGATATCATCGGCCCTCTTCCATCGGTTCCAAGTAAAGCTAAATTTATTTTGTTTATGACTGACTACTTCTGTAAATTGGTGGAAGCACAGACCTTCGAGAAAGTCATAGAAAAACAAGTTATAGACTTCATCTAGGATCACATCATATGCCGATTCAGGATACATGCGAAATTGTATGCGATAACGGAAAACAATTCATCGGCAACAAGGTAATGAAGTTTCTCAAAGAGCATAAAATAAAAAGGATCTTATCGACAACGTATCATCCAAGTGGAAATGGACAGGCCGGGTCAATGAACAAAACTATCATTCAGAATCTAAAGAAAAGATTGAACGACGCCAAGGGAAAATGGAGAGAAATTCTACCCGAGGTCCTTTAGGCGTATCGAACAACATCGAAGTCCAGTACGGGGGAAACCTCGTCTTCCTTAGTATATGGCTCCGAAGCCTTGATTCCAATCGAAGTCGGGGCACCCAACGCCAAATTTCGACATACAACGGAAGAATCAAATCACGAGGCTATGAATACTACCCTCGAACTATTGGATGAGAAACGAGAAGCCGCACTCGTTCGGATGGCTGCGCAAAAATAACAAATTTAGAGATATTATAATAGACGAACCAACCTTCGCCACTTCAGAATCGGGGCGTTAGTCCTACGGAAAGTCACCATCAACACTCGAGATCCTAATGAAGGGAAACTCGGCCCAAATTGGGAAGGACCCTTTCAAGTCCTCGATATCGTTGGAAAGGGATATTACAAGCTAGGCACGATAAACGACGGACAACTACCAAACAATTGAAACATCTCACTCCTCAAGCGATACTACTGTTAAGGTATGGCCTTATCCTTTATCATTTACGTTTTTCACTAACTTATTTTCAGGTGTTCGAGCAAAAATATTGGAGTTATCATCAAGCAGGAAGATATTAGGACCCTAAAGCACGCATTGCACTCTTTTTCCCTTCGACCGGTTTTTATCCTAAATGGGTTATTCAGGCAAGGTTTTTAATGAGGCAACCATTGTTCGTGTTGACTTACAGTATTCGAGGTCTCCTTACATTCAACCTCGAATATTGAAGGGCATCACCCTCGGATGATTTATTTTCAACAAAAAATACTTCGTGTCAAAAGGTCCTCGATAGGAAAACGTTGTAATGGGCCAAACAATCGAATGAACCGTGTCCATGTAGATTATTCGAGCCCCAATAGAAAAACATGTACGCATGTATGAATTATTCAAAGAAGAATTTTCTTTATAAATATCTTGTGCCTCAAAGAAAATTTTTTACTATACAAGCTCCATGCTTATGATTTTTGTGAAAAATGGCTCAAGGGGCAAGTACAATTACAACTCGAATGATCAACCTCCCTACTCGGGGACTGCCGTTGAAAAATAGCATGTTCGAATTATCTAAACTCGAAACCTTAAGATCTCAAAGAGGCATCCCTCGATTTATAGGCCAAGGGATCATTCTCGGGGACTAACGCTTCGAACAAGCTCAAAGCGTTGTTGGTAAATAAGCCCAAGAGGCACACCAAAAGGCTACGACCAAACTAACACGGCTCGGAGACGTCTGAATCCCGCAATAAAAACAATCCTTTGAATTCTTTGAAGCCGGTTTAAAAAGGCTACCCTCGGCAAATAATCAAATGGCTTCGATAAAATCAGCCCTCGAAAAACCTTAAGAGGTATCAAATTATTCAAATACAAACTTGTGCTAAGGCACAAAAAGCAAAATGGTTTCGATCAACATTAAACCCTTAAAAAACCCTATGGGTAAAAAAATACATGCTAAGGCATAAGAAATTTTTACTAAGTCTTTAAATCGATAGAGGGAAAAAATATCCATCCTTTGGAGACCATATCAGCCCAATTCAAAGAGCCTAAGGGTCAATACACTTAGAGTTCGAGAACGCGTTCTCACTCAATTCGAACCTAAGGGTTCCACTACTTCAAGCTCGAATAAAAACTCACTCGACTACAGCTCGAGGATTCATCATTACTGATACAAACCTTAAGGGTTCTGTATCTTTGAGTTCGAGTCTTACTCGAACTCGACTATAAAAATCGTACTATTGTGACTTCGACCAAGTCACCCAAAACCAAAGTCTCAAACATATTGTTCAAAGAATTAAAGTGTGCTAAAATTTTACAAGGCACAAAGCATGTTTGAAGAGAAAATTTGAGAAGGCATTCATAAGAAAAGTTTCTTTATATATATACGTTTGACAAAAAAAGGTACAAGAGACCGACAAGGATCTTACAAAAGGAGAAAAGGAAAAATAAAATCCTAACTATGCCCGGGGTTGACTTCTTCCTCGGGGGCAGTTTCATCTTCGGGCCCCTTGCCATTATTAGACCCGCCTTGGCTGCCTTCATCATTATCGTCATCATCGGAGGAGGCAAGCAACCTGGCATCGGCTTCGAGCACCTTAGCTTGAGCTATATCCTCGTAGAGGTCAAAGCCTCGAGCATGAATTTCCTCGAGGGTCTCCCTCCGAGATTGGCACTTAGCCAGACCATTACTCCACCGCACTCGATCGGTGGCCTCCCTCAACTGAGTTATGGCAGCCTCGACATCAGCTAGGTACCCGGCTATGGACTTGTCAGCTAAGACCTTCGCCTTTTCAATCTCTGCCTTGACCTCAGCAAGCTCGGCCTCGAGTTCTTCGATCCTTCTGGCCTTGGATGAGCTCTTCTCTTTAGTGCTCTGAAGTTGAACTTTGGCCGATGGCAGTTTGACTGAGGCAGCCTCTTTTTCCGCAGGAAGGCGGTCCATGTTCTCTTTCCACCGATGGACGTCAGCTTTAACCTGATCAACTTTGCCCCGGAATAGTTCGATCCTTTCAATCTTTTGCTGCAAATGAGACATCGAAATGTTAAGCTCCACCTTCAGGTCAATCCCGTATTTTTTCAAAAGGGCAGTTACCTGCTCGTTCAGCACGGTCTCCTCCTGAGGGGCCTTGGCCAGATCTGCTCGAAGGTCCCTAAGATCTTTATCTTTTTGCCCACAGAGGAGCTTAATGACATTTCTCTCCTCCGAAGCCTTCTGGAGCTCGGCCTCACATTGGCTCAAGTCGGCCTGAGACTTGGAAAAAGCCTATAAGAGAAAAAAGAAATAAGTCAGGCTTAAAGAAGGGAAAAGAAGAAGATAAGTTACAACAATTAATGCTTACCCGAGATATGAGACGTTGGGACTCTTCGAAGAGGATGGACGCATCATTAAGGTCAAAGGCATCATCAACCCCAGTAAAGTAATCCCGAAAGGGATCCTCTTCACCAAAGACTCTGCCTATGTCGGGGGTCTTCATGGCCCGAGCCACTCTTATCGCCTCCTAATATTAAGTCATAAGAAAAGGCGAATAACATGGTGTCATTGTACCAAACGAGTCACTCAGGGCGTTCTGATCGGCCCTCAGGGTCTCAGAACCGGCCCCATCCGGTATGTTTGTGGATGATCAAGAGATGATCTCGACCTCATGCAATTCAGGGTCCTTACCCAAACTTTTCTTTGAAGCCTCCACATCAAGAGGATTGGTTTCAGCAATCGCCTCCATTTCTGAAGGTTTGGCGGCATCGACAGTCTTCCTGGGTTGAGCCAGTAGCGCCGAGGTGTCGCCTTCTTGTTCTTCTTCCTTTTCTTTCAAACTTTGGACCGAGTCCATAGTGATAGGAATTACCTTCCTCCTGGTCCTTTGAGTTTTAGGTTTGGGGCCCTCGGACAACGAGACCCCTTTCCTTTTCTTATCTTTCCCCCATTTCAGAACTGTGGGCTTGGCCTCTTCCTTGCTGTTCGGGGGCCTGAAGATCGCGTCATTGTTCAGGCCTGCACAAAAATAAGCTTAGTAAGAAAGAGAAATATGAGAAGCACCTCAGAAATAAGGAAGAAAACACTCACCGTGATTCTTTGCCTCCAATTTGCCCTTTGCCAAGTCACGCCAGCAACGCTCGACATAGGAAGAGGTCGAGGAAAACTTCCGAACCCAGCCATCGAGGTTAGGAACGGAAAGAGTCATCCAGGCAACCGCTGCATGACAAATAAAAACATTACATAAAACAAAAAACAAAGTATGAAGACTAATGGGTAAGATGTTAGTTACGATCGGGGTTCCACTTGTCGGGGAACGACAATTTCTCCTTTGGGATGAGGTCGCAAATCCTTACCCGCACGAACCGGCTCATCCAACCCCGATCTTTGTCCTCATCGATGCTCGAGAACAAATCCTTCGTTTCTCGGCATTGGTTCTTGATGAACCCTCGAAAAAGTCAGGGTCGATATAATCGCATTAGGTGGCTGAGAGAGAATTGCTGTCCCTCAACCTTGCTGGAAAAGAAGCGAAGCATGATCACGATACGCCAGAATGAGGTATGAGCTTGGCCGAGGGTAACCTGGTACCTCTTGCAAAAGTCAATAATAACTGGGTCGAAGGGACGTAACGTGAAGGGGTAAGTGTAAACAGTTAGAAACCCCTCCACATGAGTGATAATACTCTCTTCTAGAGCGGGGATCTGTACCACAATCTCGGGCCCCCTAGTTACAATCTCTCTTCACAGCCTCAAGATAGCCCGCTGTTACAGAGCAGATATATCTCTACACGTTCTCACTTCGGCCAAGGACCGATAGAGAGTTCTCGACTTTGAAGTCGTCTTTTAAGACACAAGGGCCAGGAACATACTCGTGGGGGAGCGGTTCCACCGGTGTTTTGTCACCTGCTGGCCGGGATGAATATGAGGAAGCTTTCTCCTTTTGTGGGACGATTTTGGAGGTTTCCCCATTGATTCAGGTAGAAAGAAGCGGAAAGAGGTGAAACTTGGTATTTTGATACTAACGACGCTGACTCAACGGGTGGAGAAAGAGAAGATATGGAGATAGTTTAAGGGACTTAGAGATTTTGATGAAGGTGAAAGTAAAATTTTGGTTCAACAAAAGAGTCTATATTTATAGATTTATGGCGATGGTTCAATGGTTCTAGTGGCCAACCGTCCACTGACAAGCATTAATGGTTCGGGGAACTGTACCGACGGGACATTTCGATCACCTCCATCGCTTACATCACGAGGATGACATCACTATCAAGGTCTCCAGAAAATCAAGGCTCAAGTCATTTCTTTATCATTTTACTCTAAGAAACGAGGGGACTATCTGTATATGGAAGAAATCGGGGCTACCCTATTTCACTCTTTGGTCGAGATAGAAATGTCACGTCAAAGAGCTAGGACATCGAGTCTGAAATCGAAGCCTCTTTTCAGATAGAGGTCGACATCAATCGAGGTCAGAAAAAGACTGACTCCGAGGGACATCGACATAGCTTGATAACGGAAAGGGCGAGATATCCGCGATTGGTCGAAGATCGTGGTGTGAATCTCAGGACGGATCAATCTACGTCGGTTAATAAGATGTTAACATGATTTTCTACTATAATTAGAATTGTACCTTATTTAGGACTCCTCTACTATACAAATAGGAATTCCAATCATTTGTAAGCATCATGATTGACTGATAAAAATATATACACTCCTTACTTACTTGCATTTCACTTACTGTTCATCAGAGCTGTTTTATTATTTATTGTTCTTACTTTTACACCTCGAGCGTGTCTCAAATCGAGGTCGAAGCTTCGGTTACACACTGTTTTGATTTATTTTATTTCCTAATTCATCTGTTTAATTTCTTGTTTATCAATTTGTATTGGACGAAATCACATATCCTTAAAACTACAAAATAAGTTCAATTGTTATACGGATTTTAGGGGAAACACATGTTCAGCGGAGTACTATTATTCTCTGCTGATCAAATTATTTTTGACCAGTGGATAAGGCAATTATGTTTTTGGCTTTAAACATGTTCAACAACGAATGTAATTATTATTGACCATCAGATCAAATTTAAGTTGCCCCTGATTAATTGGCTCATCTTTCTGGGGGTTGATATCAGTTTATGGGATCCATGTTGGGCTTGGACTAGAAACTTTCGCACATGAGAATTTCTCCATTTGGTCTAATAACAACGACACTGGCCTTTTTTTTGGTAAAATGATATTGTATAACCGCTCTCAGAATAATAGCCGAATATATATATATGCAAATTTTATAGACTTTTGTGGCTGTCGAACGTAAATAATTATCTTTGCCTTTTTTCTTTCAGTTAAAACTATTATGAAAGCTACCCAGGAAGTAGTCCTTATCCACAGAAGCCCTTAGCTTGGCCTCGTGAAATTTTGTCTCTTTCATTTTCTATAGGGGAAGAGTTGGAGGATTTGGCTGCAAAATTAATTTGGCCTTAACAATCCACAAATTATGGCAGGTTCTCTATAGCACTCTCCTAAATAGGGTTCTTTTAACCATTTTTTATTAGTGTACTTGTACAACAACGGTCATTGAGAAATACTTAGGTTTAGAGGGGGGTCTCCCTTTCTCGCGTAAAAGTTTATGATATGATATTACATAATTAATGACGAAGGGTAGTTTAGTCATTACACAAGAAGTAGTTAGGATTAGTTAGTTTGTTAGAAGGTGGTTAAGCCTATTAGTTAGTTAAACTATCAGCTAGACGAGTATATATATACATAAGTCCTGTAAATCTCATTTCATCACTTTGAATAAGAATTAATCAATGTTTCTTCTTCCCCTATCTCTGCTTCTTCTCTTCTGCAACTCTTCTTGTCATTAGCTTCTCAATTCTGTGTAATTGATTCAATAAATCACATGGTATCAGAGCCTACGAGCTATAATCAGTAGCTCTATGTTCATTCTTGGTTTTTCCGCAAAAATAATTTTCTCTGCAAAACCTCTGAGTCATCAATGGCGATTGAAGATATGACTACGCCAGAAGTGAGTCAAACTACACATGTAGCAAGTGCAACTCAAGGTTTCAATGGAAATCAAGTTTCAGAAATCGACTACAATCACCCACGGTCCTTGTCACTGACAGACGTGAGTGGGATCCCAATTATATCCTTTCAATTAACAGGTATCTGAAATTAATCTATATGGTATCGTTCTATGCGAGTAGCTCTACTGGACATGAACAAATTAGGACTAGTTGATAGGTCTTGTTCCAAATAAAAATTCGCAGAATGTGTTTGGAATCACTGGGAAAGAGTCAATGCTATATTAGTATCTTAGATTATGAATTCTGTCATAAGTGGTCTTCTTGGTGGGATAATGTATGCATCTAGTGCTCAACCTGTGTGGAGTGATTTGCATGAGAGGTTTAACAAGGCAGATGGTTCAAGATCTTTCAATTTGCACAAAGAAATTGCTACATTAAGTCAAGGAATACTGTCTATTTCTGTTTACTTCTCAAAACTCAAAGACTTGTGGGAAGAATTTGAAGCTCTTGTTCCGGCTCCTGGGTGAGATTGTGCAAAATCCAAGAAATTTGTAGCACGTCTACAGAAATTGAAGTTGTTTCAATATTTGATGGGGTTGAATGAATCACACAGTCAAGCTAGGAGTCAAATCTTGATGATAAGTCGTACATCAACAGTTAATCAAGCTTATGGCCTAATCATCAGTGATGAAGGACAAAGGTCTATGGCTGCATCATCAGGATTATTGGGTGCTACTCCAGCAATGAATGCAAATCACTATGATGTATCTATGTATACAAGAACTGGTCATGCAAGAAATCAGAGGTTCAAGAAAAAATTTAATCTTCAATGTGAGTTTTGTAAAATGAAAGGGTATAGCAAAGAAAATTGCTATAAAATTATTGGATATCCTCCAGAGTTCAAGAATAGAAAGAAAGGGGGATTTGGAGTTGTAAATGTTGGAAATGTAGCATACAGTGTAATGACAGAAAATAATGCTCAATTCAGGAGATGGGTCTGCTGAGAGAAATTCTTAGAATGGTCAAGTTCAAGCTGCAGGAAATGCAGTCAATCAAGGCTCAATGTATAATAATACATATTCAGAAAAATTCAACTATAATATGAGTCAGGAGTCTAATACTACTCAACTAAATGTGCCTGGGCTGCCTCCAATAACCAACTGCACATTTTCAAAGGAGCAATATGAGCAAATTCTGTAGATTTTAAATAAGTTCACAAGTGTTAATGTGTCTGAGAACTCAACAACTAATGCAGCAGGTATTAGTATTGCTTGCTTACCTTCCACTAGTCCTCAAGAGTGGATAATTGTCACTGGGGCTACTAATCATATGGTAGCTGATTTAAGTCTATTGAATCAAAACTCTGTGGTCCAACCAGAGTGTCCAAAGAGAGTGTTCCTTCCTAATGGAGATATAACTCATGTGGCTCATACTGGTTCTAGCAATATTACAAAAAACATTACTAGAACAAATGTGTTTCATATACCAAAATTTAAGTATAATTTACTATCTGTCTCTAAGGTTACCAAAGAGTTAAAATGCTCAGTAGCCTTTTTTTTCTCCCGATTTTGGTATTTTTCAGGATCTCTTCAATGGACAGGTGAGAGCGATTGGTAGAGAAAATAGTGGATTATACATTCTAAGTGGAAATTTACAACCATCTGGATACAGTAATGAAGTCTCATTAGCAGCAAAGAAAACACTAGTGATAATTGAACTCAAGATAAATGAAGACTATCACGACACAAATTCCCAACCCTCGGGATCGTGATGGCGCCTAACATCACACTTGCTAGGCAAGCCAATGTTAGAACTTAACTAACTTTTTCTTTTAAAACTTTACTTAAACATAATTAGACAATTTAAAATAAAAAGGAAATCTAATACTTTCCAATAAATGCAATCAGGAATAATATTCGATAAGATGAAACGAACCACGAACTAATACTAACTATATAACTACCCGGGATATGGTATCACAATTCATGAATGACTAAAGAATACTACAAGTATTTGGCTGAAAGAAATATATCACTGCTTTGAATGAAGTAAAACAACAATCTAAATAATAAAGGGAAGACTCCAGGAATCTGCAGATGCCAGCAGATCTACCTCGTGTCTCCGAGTGAATGCTCAACTACTGCTCAAAGAATCAGTTCTGTCCGGAACCTGGATCTGCACAAGAAGTGCAGAGTGCAGTATCAGTCAACCAACCCCATGTACTGAGTAAGTGCCTAGCCTAACCTCGACGAAGTAGTGACGAGGCTACAACGAGGCATTTATAATATAACCTGTAAACAATGTATAATAAAGCAAGAATGAAATAATAAAAATTAAACAGTAACTTGCAACAATTAATAAAATAACTCAGCCACCTTTTCCAGATCTCAGCCATAACCAATCCTCACGAAAATTTCTACGTTTCAATTTAAAATAACCGTAAACACAGAATGTTAAATGACAACAGTAAAAACGTGAGTATTCCAGTCATTTATGTTTAAAATCAGCAAAACATGAATATCCTCCCTTATTGCTCCTTGTTGCGGTGCGCAACCCGCTCCCACCTATCCACCCTTATTGCTCCTTCATATATATATCACCCTTATTTCTCCTATTGCGGCGTGCAACCCGATCCCACCTGTCCACCCTTATCACTCCTTGTTGCGGCGTTCAACCCTCTCCCACTAGAAAATCACATATCTTTATTTATAAAAAGATTTCACAATTTATGTCAAAGCCTTTCATAATATTTATGTCTTAACAATTATAAACAGAAATCTGTACTATTCATAAACTTCATAAATTATCATTTCACAATGAAACCAACCGGAATGTATTGTCAAACACTATCAACCAGCTCACTCTTTTATGTATCATAATGGAGCCAAGGTAACAACTAACACTTCCAAAATACTTGAAACAATACTTAACAATAAGTTGACTAAGACAAGTAGACATGGAGGCATAAAAATCATGAAAACAATTAAGCGAGGAATCAAACAAATTGGGAACATGGAAGGGATCATGTTCAACAGATAGTTTGGTGGTGCATAGATACTCGTTGCCTCACCTATACACCACAGATATGAAAATTCACATAGCATTTAAGTTGGGGATTCCTATTCCCTCAAGTCAAGGTTAAACCAAACACTTACCTCAATTCCGCAGGCCACTCACTGTTCAATCACAACTTTTCCTTTAGAATTTGCCTCTAACCCGATCGAATCTAATCATAATTAGTTCAATATCATTAATTAATGCTAAAGGAACTAACTTTTCTGAAAAAATTATGGTTTCCCTACGTTTTCTCAAAAAAAGTTAAAAACTGACCCCGGGCTCGCTTGGTCCAAACTCGGGGTTCGGACCAAATTCCGTCTACTCATTCACCCCAGAGCCCGAGTATGCAGCTAGTTTCGAAATCCGACCCTAATTCGAGGTCAAATTCGATATTTACAAAATTATCTAATTCCACCCAAACCCCCAATTTTTGCCATGAAAATTCTTGATTTTTGATTGAAAAGTGATGAAAAACATTGGGTAATCGAAAGAGAAGAATTTAGAATTGTTTACCAACACTTTGGGGATGAACTTGTGTGAAGAAAATCGCCTCTAGGTCTTTTTGGTTCGAGAATATGAAAAATGGCTGCTGCCCGAGTTGCATTATTTTAAGGGAGGCGTTGGTGTTTTAATAGGTTATGGTTGCTATGATTTTTTTTTGAAGAAGAAAAAGCATTGAGCACCAGTGCACCAGAAACTATTATGATAGCAGATTTGTTTTACAAGTTAAAAATATCCCGAAGCTTACCCGAAACTCACTCGAGCTCTCGAGGCTCTAAACCAAATATGCACGCGAATCTAAAAACATCATACAGACTTATTAGTCCGATCAAATCACAAAAATAACACCTAAAACTATGAATTTAACCTCAAAACTCATGATTTTTCTCAAGAACACTTCAATTTTACTATTTCTCAACTGGACGTCCGAATCACGTCAAATCAACTCTGATTCTCACCAAATTTCACAGATAGGACTTAAACATTATAACAAACCTGTACCAGGATCCAGAACAAAAATACGGGCCCGATACCAATGGTTTCAAACAGTAATTCATTTCGTTATTTTATTAAAAATCCAGCAAAATAATTTTTTTCAATTTTTTTTCTCTAAAGCTAGGGACCTCGGAAATCAATTGCGGACCTCCCGGGATCGTCGGAACACATATCCGGGCCTGTTTACTCAAAATATTGACCAAAGTCAGCTAAAATCAAATTTTAAATTTCAAAAATTATTATTTCTCATATTTTCACATAAAAGCTTTCCAGATTCTAGCCCGGACTGCGCACAAAAATGGAGGTATTTAAAATTAGTCTTTTTAAGGCTAATGAGCCCAGAATAGTGTGTTAATTCATAAGATGACCCATTGGGTCATCACAATCTCCACCTCTAAAACAAATGTTCATCCTCGAACGGGCATAGAAAAGTACCTGAACTGGCGAACAAGTGTGGATATCTACTCCGCATGTCCGACTCGGACTTCAAAGTAGCTGCCTCGACGGGTTGACCTTTCCACTACACTCGAACTAAAGGATAACTCTTTGACCTCAACTAACAAACTTGCCGGTCTAAAATGGCTTTCGGCTCCTCCTCGTAAGTCAAATCTTTGTCCAATTGGTCAGAGCTGAAATCTAACGTGTGGGACGGGTCACCATGGTATTTTTGGAGCATAGATACATGGAATATCGGATGAACTGAGAATAAACCTGGAGGCAATGCAAGTATATAAGCTACCTCACCCACTCTCTCGAGAATCTCAAATGTCCTGATATACCTAGGGCTCAACTTGCCCTTTTTCCCAAATCTCATAACACCCTTCATGGGCGATACCCGAAGAATTACCTATCTCCAACCATGAATACCACATCATGAACCTTACGGTTGGCATAACTCTTTTCCTGGACTGAGATGAACGAAGACGATCCTGTATAATCTTGACCATATCCAAGGCCTCCTGAACTAACTCTGTACCCAATAACCGAGCCTCTCCCGGCTCAAACCATCCAACTAGCGATCTGCACCATCTACCATATAATGACTCACAGGGAGCCATCTGAATGCTCGTCTGATAGCTATTATTGTAGGCAAACTCCGCTAACGGCAATAATTGATCCCAAGAACATCTGAAGTCAATAACAGAAGCGCGAAGCATATCCTCAGAGATCTGAATAGTACGCTCGGATTGCCCGTCCATATGAGGATGGAATCATGTGCTCAACGCAACCCGTGTACCCAACTCACACTGAACTGCCCTCCAAAAGTGTGAGGTAAATTGCGTACCTCGATCAGAAATGATAAACAGGAGCACACCGTGAAGGCGAACGATCTATCGAATATATAACTTTGCCAACCGCTCCGAAGTATAAGTACTTGCCACATGAATGAAGTGTGCTGATTTAGTCAGCCTATCCACAATAACCCAAATGACGTCGAACTTCCTCTGAGTCCGTGGGAGTCCAACAACGAAGTCCATAGTGATACGCTCCCACTTCCACTCAGGAATAACTACCTGCTGAAGCAACCCACTGGGTCTCTGATGCTCATACTTCACCTGTCGACAATTTAAACAACGAGCCACATAAGCAACAATGACCGTTTTCATCCTTCGCCACCAATAATACCGCCGCAGGTCCTGGTACATCTTGGCTACGCTCGGATGAATAGAATACTTAGAACTGTGAGCCTCTTCAAGGATCAACTCACGAAGCCCATCAATATTAGCCACACATATACGACCCTGCATCCTCAAAACACCGTCATCTCCAACTGTACCTTATTGGAACCACCGTGCCGAACTGTGTCCCTAAGGACCATCAAATGCGGGTCATCATCCTGCCGATCTATGATACGCTCAAATAAAGAAGACCGAGTGACAGTACAAGCTAGAACACTACTGGGCGAAATATCCAACCTCACGAACTGATTTGCCAAGGTCTGAATGTCTGAAGCTAACGGTCTCTCACCGACTAGAATAAATGCAACGCTGCCCATACTCACTGCTTTCCTACTTAATGCATCGACCACCATGTTGGCCTTCCCCGGACGATACAATATAGTGACGTCATAGTTTTCAATAACTCTAACCATCTCCTCTGCCTCAGATTAAGATCCTTTTGCTTGAACAAGTACTGAAGGCTGCGATGATCTGTAAAAACCTCACACGACACACCATGAAAATAGTGCCTCCAAATCTTCAACGCATGAAAAATGGATGCCAATTCTATGTCATGAACAAGATAATTTTCTCATGGACTTTCAACTGTCGCGACGCATAAGCAATCACCTTGCCATCTTGCATTAATACTGCACAAAGTCCAATACGAGATGCATCACAATACACCGTGAAAGATCCCGCACCTGATGGTACACCAACACCGGTGCCGAAGTTAAGGTTGTCTTGAGCTTCTTAAAGCTCGCCTCACACTCGTCCGACCATTTGAATGGAACACCCTTTTGTTTCAACCTGATCTTAAAAGTTGTTCATAATCAATTACAGAATCATCAAATAATTTCACGTTAACAATAATCTCCTTTCAAACCTTCACAATGCTGATAATGAGATGCGACGCATGAAGACCACATAATTATATACCCGAACTAACGTATCTCATTTATCGCCACATGGGCGGGCACCTACCTCCTAGATTAGAGCTCAATAATTATAACACGAATTTGGCAAATTATGCACATATAATTTTATACAAAAATAAAATTTCAAATAAATCTAACAGGCATGACTCCCTATTAGTAATATAGTACAAATTTTAATTTCACAAGGGAGAATTTAAACTCAAGAATTTTTGTCACAAGGACCTCGTCCTTATATAACTTCCACCGCGGCTCGTAACCCGATTTAAACATATCAAATCATACTAGAATGTGAGTGTCTTGTCCTCACTTCTGAATCACAGGGACTATGCACATCGTGCCAATCAAAACAATTCATTTTCTTCTTTTAAATATTTTCTATTAAGCAAAATCACAACACATACTGATAGACATAGCTATCTACATAGAATCTCCCAACATGAGTATTCACATAAGTCGATTTCAGGGTTACGAAGATCACCCATGAGCGGAGCATATTAGGAGGACTTGCCTAGATACTCATAACCGAATCAAGTTAAAAATATTGCCGCTTTATAATAACTAGAGGTCGTACTTGTATTGACACCATCTGGTGTAACGACCTCAGCCATACCATAGAAAATATATCAACAGACTGGGTCTCCACCTCTAAGAGTCTGACCTCCACCTTTGACTTTCCGACCCCTTCCCCCAGCTGGTCATGTTAGTTGAGTTGTAACTCCAATAGGGCACGTAGCCTGAGTGCTCTGTTGAAATATCTCTCTCCAAAGTCTAGGATAAGTTTCTCAGGATGTCCCTAGTATCGCCACATTCATAGCAGCCCCTTTTTGCGGGTTCGTCTGCTCATACCGAGTTTATGTCAAATAACTGGAATAACCATCGTAGGAATCTCGTAGCGGTGTTGCATTAAAAGAACCCATCGGAGCACCCCGAGTAATCAAATATATGGACTGGGCTGGCCGGTTGCCAGAGCCCCTGCCATAATAATTTGTTATTGCAAAGTAGAATCCACTAAATCTTTTAGAACCTCGAGACCTCTTTGTCTCCTTAGATTCCTCTTTTCCTCATCCCGGACACACTCTAACATCTAGGCAATTTCTACCACTAGCCGAAATGAAGTATCAAACTGCCCTGAGTCGTAAAAAAATTTTATGATCATAATTGAGTCCTTTAATGAGTCTGTTGACTCGCTCTCTAGCTATATGAACCGAAGTAGGAGAATGACGGGCTAACTTATCAAACCTGATGGCATATTTTGACACCGTCATAGTGGCCTGACGCAACCGTTCAAACCCTATGTGCCACGCAATATAGAGATTCCAGGAAACAAACTCTTTCAAAAGCATTTATGAGAACTGAGCCAAGTAGTTGATGTTGCAATGGCTGGTCGTCCTCTTCGTAGGCTTGCCACAAACACCGATGGCCAATTTCTTCTTTTACTATGTTGACTCAACACTGATGAGCTACCCCATTTATTCATATACTCTTCGTTATTCTTTGGGGTAACTATCATCCATATTGATGCACAATGATCACAAAAGTAGAGCTCTATACAGATAAATTTTGGCACAAACCATATAAATTAGAAGCTCGTCAACCGCTGTACTCCCTCTGAAGCACCCCAACATCCGCAACCATGACTTCCACGATGAGTAGACATTCTGTAGATTTTAAGTTTTTTATATAACTCCTTTGGTACTAAGGTATAGGGTTATTAAGGAGGCAGACATACCGCAAGTCAAAACTTTATCTCCTGCAAAATCTCAGGCCTTATACATTCCAGGCCAAAAGCGATATAACACCTGACCCCGTAATCTATTCCTTGACAGTGGGCTTCCCTATTTGGCACGAAGTCATAGGTCAAAACGTCTCATAATCCACAATATTAAACTTCAGAGCTCATATAAATCAACCCCATTGCTTTCAACTATTCTCATGTTCTGCAATACTTCATAGCAGCGGTCAAGAAAATCATGTGGGTCCTCAAAAGATGTACCACTGAAATGGAGTGGAAATAGTTTGGTAAACTTGTCCAACCTCAATAAACGGACTAGTGCGTTATGCAATACTGGATTAGCTATGAATCCTTCTAGAACCTGAACTGGTCCAACATGTACCGACTAAGCTAGAACCTCCGCTTCTAGATCCACTTGAGGCTCTACAATATGTAATGATGTTCAAGATCTAGACTGAGCTCTGCCTCTGCTTCTTCCCCTAATCGTAGCTGACATTGGGGCTC
The DNA here is from genome assembly GCA_005239495.1 of Nicotiana undulata. Lineage (NCBI taxonomy): Eukaryota > Viridiplantae > Streptophyta > Magnoliopsida > Solanales > Solanaceae > Nicotiana > Nicotiana undulata. Next base: position 58,815 of record ML288526.1, read on the forward strand.
CTGTCCTTGTACGGTTGTAGACGCAATGCGTGTGTCGAGATTTGCGAGAGAACAAAAATAGACGAGTTCAATCTTCAATGGTATAATAAATTCGCACAATAGAGTATAATAGAAGTGAAATTATTTCTAACTTTTATAGCCTCTGAGAGATAAGTACAGACGTCTCCGTATCGACCCCTTAGACTCTATTAAGCTTGTTGGTGAATTGTGAGACCTAGGCAACCTAGTGCTCTGATACCAACTTGTCACGACCCAAATTCCCAACCCTCGGGATCATGATGGCGCCTAACACCACACTTACTAGGAAAGCCAATGTTAGAACTTAACTAACTTTTTCTTTTAAAAACTTTACTTAAACATAATGATACAATTTAAAATAAAAAGGAAATCTAATACTTTCCAATAAATGCAATCAGGAATAATATTCGATAAGATGAAACGAACCACGAACTAATACTAACTATATAACTACCCAGGGCCTGGTGTCACAATTCACGAGCTACTAAAGAATACTACAAGTATTTTGCTGAAAGAAATATATCTATGTTTTGAATGAAGTAAAACAACAATCTAAATAATAAAGGGAAGACTCCAGGAATCTGCGAACGCCAGCAGATCTACCTCGTGTCTCCGTGTGAATGCTCAACTACTGCTCAAAGAATCAGATCTTTCCGTAACCTGGATCTGCACAAGAAGTGCAGAGTGCAGTATCCGTACAACCGACCTCATGTACTGAGTAAGTGCCGATCCTAACCTCGACGAAGTAGTGACGAGGATATGGCAGGAATTTATAATATAGCCTGTAAACAGTGTATAATAAAGCAAGAAGGGAATAATAACAAATTAAATAGTAACTTGCAAGAATTAATAAAATAATTCAGCCACCTTTTCCATATCTTAGCTATAATCAATCCTCATGAAAATTTCTACGTTTTAATTTAAAGTAACCGTAAGTGCAGAATGTGAAATGACAACAGTAAAACAGTGAGTATTCCAGTCCTTTATGTTTAAAATCAGTAAAACATGAATATCCTCCATTATTGTTCCTTGTTGCGACGCGCAACCCACTTCCACCTGTCCACCCTTATTGCTCCTCCCTATATATATCACCCTTATTTCTCCTGTTGCAGCGTTCAACCCGATCCCACATGTCCACCCTTATCACTCCTTGCTGCGGTGTGCATACCTCTCCCTCAGACAATCATATCTCTTTATTTACAAAAAGATTTCACAATTTATGTCAAAGCCTTTCACAATATTATGTCTCAACAATTGTAAACATAAAGTTGTGTTGTTCATAAACTTTATCAATTATCATTTCACAATGAAACCAACCGGAATGTATAGTAAAACACTATCAACCAGGTCACTCTTTTATGTACCACAATAAAGCCAAGGGAACAACTAACACTTCCGAAATACTTGAAACAATACTTAACAACAAATTGACGAAGACAAGTAGACATGGAGGCATAAAAATCATGAAAACAATTAAGCCAGGAATCAAACAAATTGGGAACAGGGAAGGGATCATGTTCAACAGATAGTTTTTTGGTGAATAGATACTTGTCACCTCTCCTATACACCCCACACATGCAAATTCACATAGCAATTAAGTTGGGGATTCCTATTCCCTCAAGTCAAGGTTAAACCAAACACTTACCTCAATTACGCAGGTCACTCACGGTTCACTCACTGCTTTTCCTTTAGAATTTGCCTCTAACCCGATCGAATCTAATCATAATTAGTTCAATATCATTAATTAATGCTAAAGGAACTAACTTTTTTGAAAAATTATGGTTTTCCTACGTTTTCTCAAAAAAGTTAAAAATTGACCCCCGGCCTGCTTGGTCCAAACTCGGGGTTCGGACCAAATTCAATCTACCCATTCACCCTCGATCCCGAGTATGCAATTAGTTTCGAAATCCGACTCCAATTCGAGGTCAAAATTTGATTTTTACAAAATTCTCTAATTCTACCCAAACCCCCAATTTTTGCCATGAAAATTCTTGATTTTTGTTTGAAAAGTGATGAAAAACATTAGGTAATCGAAAGAGACGAGTGTAGAATTGTTTACCAACACTTTGGAGATGAACTTGTGTGAAGAAAATCGTCTCTAGGTCTTTTTAGTTCGAAAATATGGAAAAATTGCTGCTGCCCGAGTAACATTCTGTTAAGGGAGGCGTTGGTGTTTTAATAGGTTATGGGTGCTGTGATTTTTTTTTTGAAAAAGAAAAAGTATGGAGCACCAGTGCACCAGAATGTGTTATGATAGCAGATTTTTTTTACAAGCTAAAAACATCCTGAAGCCTACCCGAAACTCACCCGAGCTCTCGGGGCTCTAAACCAAACATGCACGCTAGTGTAAAAACATCATACAGACTTGCTCGTGCGATCAAATCACAAAAATAACACCTAAAGTATGAATTTAACCTCAAAACTCATGAGTTTTCTCAAGAACACTTTAATTTTACTATTTCTCAACTGGACGTCCGAATCACGTCAAATCAACTCCGATTCTTACCAAATTTCACAGATAGGACTTAAACGTTATAACAAACCTTTATCGGGCTCCGGAACCAAAATACGGGCTCTATACCAACGGTTTCAAATATCAATTCATTTCTTTATTTCATTAAAAATGCAGCAAAATAATTTTCTTCAAAAATTGATTTCTAAAGCTAGGAACTTCAGAAATCAATTCTGGACATACGCCCAAGTCCCATATTTTACTGTGGACCTCCCGGGATCGTCGGAACACGGACCCGGTTCCGTTTACTCAAAATGTTGACCAAATTCAACTAAAACTAAATTTTAAATTCCAAAAATTATTATTTCTCATATTTTCACATAAAAGCTTTCTGGATTCACACCCGGACTGCGCACGTGAATAGTGTCTTAATTCATAACATGACCCCTTGGGTCATCACAATCTCCATCTCTAAAACAAACATTCGTCCTCGAACGCATATAGAAATGTACCTGAACTGGCGAACAAGTGTGGATATCTACTCCGCATGCCCGACTCGGACTCCCAAGTAGCTGCCTCGACGGGCTGACCTTTCCACTGTACTCGAATTGAAGGATAACTCTTTGACCTCATCTGACGAACCTGCCGGTCTAAAATGGCTACCGACTCCTCCTCAAAAGTCAAATCTTTGTCCAATTGGTCAGAGTTGCAATCTAACACGTGGGACGGGTCACCATGGTATTTTCGGAGCATAGATACATGGAACACCGGATGAACTAAGGATAACCTTGGAGGCAATGCAAGTCTATAAGCTACCTCCCCCACTCTCTCGAGAATCTCAAATTTTGTGATATACCTTGGGCTCAACTTTCCCTTCTTCCCAAATCTCATAACACCCTTCATGGGCGATACGCGAAGTAATACCCTATCTCCAACCTTGAATGCCACATCACAAACCTTACGGTCGGCATAACTCTTTTGCCTGGACTGAGCTGAACGAAGGCGATCCTATATAATATTGACCTTGTCCAAGGCCTCCTGAACTAAGTCTATACCCAATAACCAAGCCTCTTCTGGCTCAAACCATCCAACTGGCAATCTAAACCGTCTACCATATAATTCCTCATAGGGAGCCTTCTGAATGCTCGACTGATAGCTATTATTGTAGGCAAACTCCGCTAACAACAATAGTTGATCCCAAGAACCTCCGAAGTCAATAACACAAGCGCGGAGCATATCCTCCAAGATCTGAAAAGTACACTAGGACTGCCCGTCTGTCTGAGGATGGAATGCTGTGCTCAACGGAACCCGTGTACCCAACTCAGGCTGAACTGCCCTCCAAAAGTGCGAGGTAAACTGCGTACCTCAATCAGAAATGATAGACACGGGCACACCGTGAAGGCGAACGATCTCTCGAATATATAACTCTGCCAACCGCTCTGAAGTATAAGTACTTGCCACGGGAATGAAGTGTGCTGATTTAGTCAGCCTATCCACAGTAACCCAAACAACGTCGAACTTCCTTTGAGTCCGTGGGAGTCCAACAACGAAGTCCATAGTAATACACTCCCACTTCCACTCAGGAATCTCTATCTGCTGAAGCAACCCACCGGATCGATGATGCTCATACTTCACCTGTTTAAAATTTAAACAACGAGCCACATAATCAACAATGTCCTTTTTCATCCTTTTCCACCAATAATGTTGTCGCAGGTCCTGGTACATCTTGACTGCGCTCGGGTGAATAGAATACTTAGAACAATGAGTCTCCTCAAGGATCAACTCACAAAGCCCATCAACATTAGGCACACATATACGACCCTGCATCCTTAAAATACCGTCATCTCCAATTGTAACCTTCTTGGCACCACCGTGACGAATTGTGTCCCTAAGGACCATTAAATGCGGGTCATCATCCTGCCGATCTCTGATATGCTCAAATAAAGAAGACCGAGCATCTGTACAAGCTAGAACACTACTGGGCGAAATATCCAACCTCACGAACTGATTTTCCAAGGTCTGAATGTCTGAAGCTAACGGTCTCTCACCGATTGGAATAAATGCAAGGTTGCCCATACTCACTGCCTTCCAACTTAATGCATCGACTACCACGTTGGCCTTCCCCGAATGATACAATATAGTGACATCATAATCTTTCAATAACTCTAACCATCTCATCTACCTCAGATTAAGATTCTTTTGCTTGAACAAGTACTGAAGGGTACGATGATCCGTGAAAAACTCACACGACACACCATAAAGATAGTGCCTCCAATCTTCAACTAAGTGAATCAAGTCAACTAGATCAACTCTTTGAGTCTCAACAACCAGGTGTATCTTCATCCATTCCATAGTCTCATATCAACTCTACCATTCAAAATGAGCTCAGAAAGTCCTCAAAGAGATAAAAGGCCACCTCTTTGGTTCCAAGATTTTGTGTATTTCAACATACATCAAGACACACCCTATGCCTTGTCTAAGTATGTTAGCTATGAAACCCAAATACCAAGCCTATACAACATCTATATCTTCAGTAATAGAGCCTACCAACTATTCAGAGGCTATTAAAGATCCCAGGTGGATAGAAGCAATGAAGGTTGAAATTAAAGCATCGCAAGATAATCACACATGGGACATTGTCCAATTACCAGAAGGGAAACATCTCATAGGATGCAAATGGATCTATAAGATCAAATATAAAGCTTCATGAGAAGTTGAAAGATTTAAAGCCAGAATAGTGGCTTAGGGATTTAGCCAACAAGAAGGCATTGACTATCAAGAAAAATTTAGTCCAGTAGTTAAAATGAAGACAGTCAAAACAATACTTTCCATTGGTGCACAGAAATAGTGGCATATACATCATATGGATGTATATAATGCCTTCTTACAAGGTGATCTTTATGATGAGATATATATGAAGATTCCACAAGGCTTTAACAGTCAAGGGGAGAAGAAATTCGTTTGTCGACTAGTTAAATCCTTATATGATTTAAAACAGGCTCCAAGGCAATGGAATACTAAATTAACAAAGGCCCTATTGGGATATGCATTTCAACAGAGTCAATTTGATAATTCCTTATTTTTCAAAAAGACTTCAGAAGGCACAACTATAGTATTGGTATATGTTGATGACATGCTCATCACAAGTGACAGCCTTAACTTGATACAAAACGCCAAAGCAGCCGTACAAAAAACATTCAAAATGAAAGATTTAGGTGAGCTAAAGTATTTCTTAGGCATTGAGTTTGTCAGATCAAAGCAAGGAATTTTAATGCATCAAAGGAAGTATGCTTTGGAACTTATATCTGAAACTGGAGTCGGAGCTGCTAAACTACCTATTACACCTCTAAATTACAATGTAAAGCTTACAACAAAGGAGTATGATGACAGCATCAAGACTACTAAATGTCTGACCCAAGTCACTGCATAGTTTTGAAGATTGACAAATATCTGACCAGTTGAACCAGGTCCATCAGAGCACACATACTTGAACTGAATGGCTGGAACATAAACCGTATATGCATAGGAGATAAATGTGATTGTGAAGTATCAATGAACAAAGAGATTGTCTCCTAATGCTAAAAGGTTGCAAACTGACAAAGAGGATATAAGTTTAATTCAGCAAGGATAGTAACAAAGGAAGGAAGTTGAGTTTAATTCGAACTCTTTCACCCAGTTAGAGTTGTACTAGAATTGAACGACAAACTCAACTACTGACTCTATTAATACTTGAAGTATTCCTGCTGAAATTCTGGACGCACAAGTACAAAAGTGAATCAAGATCTGAAAGCAAAATTCCCAGTTATTTTGCAAGCAGAATTATTGTGCGATACAAAGGCTACAGATCAGCTAGAAGAACTAGTTCCATCGTTTGTGTATTGAGTCTAGTTGATTGTAGTAGGAGTTTTAATATTGTATCTTTTCAGCTTTCATAGAAGCAATTGTAATAGGTAAACATTGTTCAAGTTAGAGTTAACTTGAAGCTTGTAGAAATTAGCTAGAGGCTAGTTGATACAAAGGGATTAGAGTTAGTCCTAGGATTACAAAAGAGTTTATTTTGTAAGTCCGTTTGGCTCAGAGTTTTTAGTGAAGAGTTTGAGCAAATCCTACTGAGGAGTAGGTCGTGGTTTTTTCACCTTTTGAGCCAGGTGTTTTCCACATAAAAATCTCTTTGTTTTTACTTTACTGCTTTATTATTCCGCACCAGTAGAAGTTGGACCACAAAGAAGAACCAGGTTCTTCTTGTGAGACAGCACTCGAAAAATTGGGTACCACACATTTAACCTATATTCTTGTGTGGTATTGACGTCTAAAACATCAATTGGTATCATAGCAAGTTATCCTTGAAAAGGTTAACACCTTGAAAAAGATCAAAATGAGTGCACCATCTGGAAACTGGGAGGGTCAATCAACTGCAAGTCCACAACTCTTCAACGGCCAATATTACTCCTAGTGGAAGAACAGGATGAAGGACCACCTGATTGGAGAAGACTGTGAACTCTGGGACATAGTCACTAATGGTCCTCTAGCTACCATGAAGAATACTGCTGAAGGTGTAGATGTACCAAAGACTAGAGTTGACTGCACTGCTGAGGATCTGAAGGAATGGGAGAAGAATGCAAAGGCCAAAAAGTGGCTAGTGTGTGGACTAGGTCCAGATGAGTATAGCAGAATCCAAAGCTGCAC
>ML288526.1:66278-113337 GCA_005239495.1 Nicotiana undulata
AGAGGAGTCTAGCACTGAGAATCACTGAGGGAGCAGATCTGGAGGAAGATGAGAATTCAGAAACTTTCTCATGAAGAAGAAGGGCATCTCTAGAGGAGGAAACTAAAACAAAGCAAAAGCTCCAGAAAGGCCAACCAACGAGGGATGCTACAAATGTGGTAAGACTGACCATCTCATCAAAAACTGTCCTCAGTGGGAAGTAGAATGGAAAAAGGAGAGATATGAAAGAAGAAACAGGAAGAAGGAACTGGTCCAACCCAAGAAAACCACAACAAAGGCTATGGTTGCTGCTTGGGGGGAAAGTTCAGATGAGGAATCAGAAGATGGGGAGACTGAAGATCAGGCGCTCATGGAAATTGGAGAATCTGATGAGGAATCACACGAAGAACCAGAGGTAAGTATCTCCCATCTTAAAAACAAAATAAAGTTCCTATCTAAGGAAAAGCTCTATGAGTTTCTACTTGATTTCATAGATGATTCTGAGGAAACACCCAAAGACAAGGATCAACGCTCTAAAGAATGTGCAATGCTAAAAGCAAAGTGCATGAAACTGGAAATCAGAGTCAGTGAATTTGGAAAGAAAAACACTGTCTTATTGAACCAGGTTCATCCACTTGAGACTGAGATTATAGAACTAAAATCTGAGAACTTAAAACTGAGATTAGGATCTAGTAAAAAGGTTGTTGATCACTCTCATGTCATGATAGAAGAAAATTTGGGAAAACTAAAAAATAAAATATATCCCAAGGATGAACAGATAAGATCACTTAAAGAAGAGCTTGGCAAAGTCAAACATGAATTAGATAGAACTTGTAAATGGAATAAATCCTCTGATTCCTTGACATGGCTTCAAGATAATCATAGTAGAAACATGAGAGGGCTTGGTTTTGGGAGTCAATTGCCCAAGTGGGATCCAAAAAGCAAGTATCTCACTCTCCCTGAAAATAAAATATGCACCCACTGTGGTAAGACTGGCCACTACAAATATGAGTGTACTGCAAAAGAGCAGGCCAGTCGAAAAAATGAGAGGTTTGTCAAAAAGAAAAACTGGCTACCAAATTGGGCCAGAAAAAATTTGATTCATCCATTCTCTCATAGAAAAGGACCCAAACTAGTTTGGGTTCTTAAAACTAACCCCTGATTTCCTTTTGTAGGTACAAGTGAGAGGAAGCAGCCAAATTTGGTTTTTGGATAGTGGCTGCTCAAAGCATATGACGGGGAACAAGGAACCGTTCCATTCAGTTGAAAACCTCAAAGGAGGAAATGTCTCCTTTTGAAATGGAAAGAAAGGTGAAATTATAGGGGTTGGCAAAGTAGGTAAGGATGACACACGTTCCATCGAACATGTGTACTTGATAGATGACTTCAAATATATCCTGATCAGTGTGTCACAATTGTGTGACAGAGGTAACATGTTTGCTTTCACTTCCACAAAGTGTTTTGTGATTAACTTGATTATTGACAAGATTATTTTGCAGGGAAAGAGAATGAATAATATCTATTTCATAGACTTGTCCACACTGTCTGAAAATGAACTCACTTGCTTAAGTGTTTCGGACAGTGATCCCATCCTTTGGCATAAATGACTTGGACATGCAAGTCTAAATCAGCTTAATAAATTAGTCTCTAAGGACTTAGTGGTGGGACTCCCTAACATTAAGTTCAAGGAAGACAAAGTTTGTGAGGCATGTGCAAGGGGGAAGCAGGTAAGATCCTCATTCAAAAGAAAGAAAATGGTCAGTACCACCAGGACGTTGGAACTGGTTCATCTGGATCTGTGTGGTCCAATGAGAACTCTGAGCAGATGTGGTAAGACATATGTGATGGTGTTAGTTGATGATTACTCAAGGTTCACGTGGACCTTATTTCTGGCATCTAAGGATGAAGCATTTGATATGTTCATCGCATTTGTTAAGAAAACTCAAAATCAGTTAGGACATCAACTAGCATCAATAAGATCTGACCATGGTACTGAATTTGAAAATGCTAAGTTTGCTGAGTTATGTGATGAACATGGTATCAATCACAACTTTTCTGCCCCTAGAACCCCACAGCAAAATGGGGTTGTGGAAAGAAAGAATAGAACTCTTGAGGACATGGCCTGAACCATGCTTCTTTCTAGCAAACTACCACACAACTTCTGGGCAGAAGCAATAAACACTGCTTGCTATATAATCAATAGATGCATGACCAGGCCACTGGTAGAGAAAACTCTCTATGAATTACTTAAAGGGATAAAGCCCAACATATCCCATCTTAGGGCTTTCGGATGCAAATGCATTGTGCACAATAATGGCAAAGATTCCCTAGGTAAATTTGATCCCACAAGTGACGCGGGAGTATTCTTGGGATATTCATCACATAGTAAAGCCTATAAAGTGTACAATAAAAGAACTATGTGTGTGGAAAAGAGTATGCATGTTGTCTTTGATGAAACTAACACTTTTTCTGAGAGACAGGAACAAGAAGATGAGGAGCTTGGACTGGTAAGAAGCAGTGAACACATTGAAGCAGCCATGGAAGATGGAACAGGTGATGGACCATGTCCAACTAACCCAAGCAACATGATAGGGGGAATTCAACATGTGAATCTTGTCCCTGATCCTGTTCCACAACTTCAAGACACCATAGAATCATCCAGAAGTGAACAATCGGTACTCAAACCACACAGATATCAAAGTTCTCATCCTCTTGAGAACATCATAAAAGATTTGTCATCCGGAATCAAAACAAGAGCCTCCTTGAAAAATCTGTGTGCGTTTGATGCCTTCCTATCCTTAATCGAACCAAAGAACATTGGTGAAGCCCTACAAGATGCTGATTGGGTAAATGCATGCAAGAGGAGCTGAATCAGTTGAAAGAAGTCAAGTATGGCACTTGGTACCCAGGCCACTAGACAGATCAGTGATTGGCACAAAGTGGGTCTTCAGGAACAAGCTCAATGAGGATGAAACTATTACAAGAAACAAGGCAAGACTGGTTGTTCAAGGGTATAGTCAAGAAGAGGTAATTGACTATGATTAGACCTATGCCCTTGTGGCAAGACTGGAGGCAATCAGATTTCTTATAGCATTTGCTGCACATATGGAATTCAATCTCCATCAGATGGATGTTAAGAGTGCCTTTCTCAATGGCTATTTGAAGGAAGATGTATTTGTCAAACAACCTCTAGGTTTTGAAAGCAAGGAGTCACCAGACCACGTATACAAACTTGACAAGGCTCTCTATGGTCTCAAACAATCACCTAGAGCATGGTATGAGCGACTATCAAAATTCCTGTTAGAACATAGGTACAAACGAGGCAAAATTGATAACACCTTGTTCTTGAAGGAAAAGGGTAAAGAACTCCTGGTTGTGCAAATATATGTGGATGATATTATATTTGGGGCAACTACTGAAAAACTGAGTAAGGAATTTGCTACACTTATGGGGAGCGAGTTTGAGATGAGCATGATGGGTGAGCTAAACTTCTTCTTAGGCTTGCGAATCAAGCAAAACCCAAATGGAACAACGATCCATCAACAAAATTATGTGAAAGAACTGCTGAAGAAGTTTAAAATGGAGGACTCAAAGGAAATAGACACTCCCATAGCCACAGCTACAAAATTGGATGTGGATGAACCTGGTTCATCCGTTGATCAGAAGCCATACAGAGGGATGATTGGGTCTCTATTATATCTCACTGCCAGCAGACCTAATATTGTGTTCACCGTGGGTCTGTGTGCTAGGTTTCAGGCAAATACAAAGGAATCTCACCTCACTTCAGTGAAGATAATTTTGAGATATTTGAAAAGCAGCTCTGATTTGTGCCTTTGGTATCCTAAAGGTAGTAATTTTGACCTTGTAGGATATGCTGATGCTGATTATGCAGGTTTCCTGGTTGACAGGAAAAGTACTTCAGGCATGGCTCACTTCTTGGGCTCCTGCTTTGTGTCTTGGGCCACCAAGAAACAGAATTCAGTAGCTTTGTCTACTGCTGAGGCTGAATATGTGGTTGCAGCCTCTTGCTGTGCTCAGTTGCTGTGGATTAAGCAACAACTCATGGACTTTGGTATAGATGTGGGATGCATTCCTATTTTCTGTGATAACACTAGTGCAATTAGTATGACCAAGAACCCGGTTCATCATAAGAGAACTAAGCACATAGATGTTAGACACCACTTCCTTAGGGGCAACTATGAAAAGGGAATGATCTCAATTGAATTTTGTGCTACTGACAAGCAAATTGCAGATATCTTCACCAAAGCACTGAGTAGGGAGAATTTTGAGAGAATCAGGCTTGAATTAGGGATGATTAAGATCACCTAATTGAAAAAACAAATTGGCTAGAAAACTTAACTTAGGTACTTAACCAGACTAATCATTGCTCAGTATCATGTCTTTATTGCCATACTCTCTTGCCATGTATTAATATGATTCCCTTGGTGCTAATGATGTTTCTCTATCTTTATCAATTGAGGCAAATTAAAGATTTTAACAAGATGAACCTGGTTCATCTATGCTGGTTCATCTGACTATCAAGGTACGTACTCATCTCCATACGTTTATTAAATCAATTACAGTCATACATGAGCAGGACTCTATCTATATTTGGTTCGCATTCAAATACTTCGTACTAACCCAAAATTGAATCAGTTTCAAGAAGTCCCGCCTCTACTTAATTAGCTTAGTTTTAAGGGGAATTTAAATGTCTAATCAGTGTCAGTCATACGGCGATTAGACTTCCACTTGAGTAAATACTCTGCATGTTGTAAACCCCCTAGCCACATATTATAAAAGGGTCATCATTACTCTTTTCTTCATAAAGTAACCGTCGAACCAAGTTCATCTCACTCTTCTCAAACGAAATCTGACAAAATTTCTTTTCTTCCTAACAACGCTGATAATCATGTCTTCACCAGCACCTGCTTCTTCTTCTACTTCATTGCCAAATCGTGATTATGATGGAGGGATTTATGAATCAGATTCAAATTCTCCATCTGTATACAGTTATCAATCACAAGAAAGAACCTCAACCACTGAAAACCCTCATATTCCTGAACCCACACCTAACCCTAACCCAGCCCCCCGTGGTCGTCGTGTAAAGGTTCTTGCCAGAAAATTAGTGGTTTCTGGGTTCCGTGCAAGATTCTTGGAGGAAATTCTGCAGGCTGAAAAGGATAATAACTTTGAATCATCATGTGATTCTTTTAAATCAGCCAACGAGGATGAAGCACCTGGTTCATCAAATTCTCAACAAGGTAATCTTGAGGTTAGTTCTGAACCGGCTACTACTGAGAACAGGCTATGGTGGGGTCCGTTATTGATGTTGAAGTGCCTGATAGGCGTAGAAAATTGGGAAAAAGGTAAAACTCTTGAGAGAGAGGATGAAGAAACTTCTGTAAGGGGATTTGGGGAGGATGGTACTACATTGGCTATCTGTGGTCCCATTCTTGAGAAGGTTGGAGAAGATGTCACAGATTTAGGGGGAAGTGTAGTTGAGGAAGTAGCGGCAACTTTAGAAAGCTTGCAGAAAAGAGCAGATGAACCTGGTTAATCTAGGGACGAGACATTGGCTGAAAGGCTAAAGAAACTGGGGGAGTCCTATAACCCCAAGAAAAGGAGGACTCAGAATTCCAAGAAAGCATCTACCCTAGTTCCTCCAAAGAAGAGGAAAGCTACTGTTTCTGTTGATGCTCCTGTCCCTAAGGTGTGTGCTGCTCGTAATAATGTGAGAGAAGAAGAAGAAATGTTGGAGAAGGCTCTGCAAGAGAGCAGGAAAAAGAAGGCGGCAAAGGGTAAAGCTAAGATTGGAGAGCCTGTTAAGGCTGTTGTTATTGAAGAGGAGACGTTGGACCTGGTCCAACAAGAGGAGAAACTAATGATGTAGACTGGAGTGGAGAAGAGGAGAAGGAAGATGATGTGGAGACTGAAAAAATCATAATGTTTGGCAAGCGAACAATCTTGAATGGCAAGTTGTTCAAAGATCTAGAGGAGCCTGGAATGAGATACCTACAGGACACTCTGGACATGCAGGGATGGAAGGACATGGCCCTTCGCATGGAAGGCAGGCTGGCAAGGGCTGAATTGGTGGAATTCATGGGAAATGCCATTGTCAAAGACGGCAGGGTAACCTCTATGGTCAAAGAAGTTCAAGTTTCCTTTGATGCTAAAGAGCTGGGTGAAATTCTAAACATACCAGCTGAGGGCTATGAGGACTACACAAGGCAAATATGGCCTTGTCTAGATGGGATGGCCTCAGAAATCAATTTCACCAGATTCTTCAGTGACAATGAGAGGGAGATTGAAACCAGGCCGGTATACAAAACTGAAATGAAGCCAGAGCACAAGTTGTTCTTCGAGTTTGTCATCAAATTCCTGCTGCCCAGACAAGAAAGAAGGCACATAGCCAACTATATGGATCTGACTCTGATGGAGTGTCTGTACAGGGGAAAGCAAATCAATTGGCTAGCTTTCATCATCCAACTCTTGGACAGAGTTATGAATGGAACCAAAGCACATGCAATCCCATATGGATTCATTCTGACATCTGTGCTTGCACATTTTGGGGTTCATGTGAAGAAGGCTGAAATGGCAACTGCCAAGGATTATTTTGGGAAGGAAACTTTGCTGACATGTGATTACATTGTCAATGTTCCTGCAGATGAACCTGGTTCATCTAGGAAGCAACCAGTCAACAACAAAGTAAGAAATCTGGTGCAGGAAAGCGAGATCAAGGATATGTAGATCCTTTGTTTGAAATCTCGTGTGATTGAGGTTGAAGTTGAGCAGGATGCTCTCAGGGCGGAACTAGCAAAAAAGAAGGAAAAGAACGAGGGTGTTCTTCAGCAGATGCTTTCTCTTCTACAAACCAAGACCACAACCTCCTCTGCACCTTCCCATCCTTAGGCTGTCTAGAGCTACAAAATTACCCCATCTATGACCCAGTTCGGGATTCTATTCTAGTTTCTGTTTTTTTAACTCTGTTTTGCGCATGGTTTTTAGCTGTTTTTGTTTAAATTGTCTAGTGTTTGATGTTCGTTTCTAATCAATAATTTTGCTGTTTAGATATTGACTTGTCTCAATTTCTTATTTAACTTACATTTATTGGTTTCTTGTGTTGATTAATCATGTTTTGCACCTGCAGTTGCCTCAAATGGCCATGAGTAATAATTAATAAATCTGGTAAGTGTCGCACCCCCTTTTTCTATGCACGGGTTAGATACGGAGAGATCGGGTTGATGACATTCTGGACAACTCCTTAAAGGAAGAGGTTTAAGGAAGAGTCGCCACCTAACGATTTTTATGGTGCGTTAGGGCACCTAGAGTTGATAACTCATGAACTAGTTCGCGTTACCAGAGATTGGGTAAGGGCTTGAAATTATCCCAAGGGGAAGGTATTAGGCACCCCTCAAGATCCACAACTGTGGGTCCCAGCCAATAAGTTTTGTGAATTTGGACGGTGAGCAAGTAACAAATAAGGTTCACATAATAGGGGATTTTAAACAAATATGAAAATATTTAAAGGTTTTGGAATATCATAAACAAAAGAATTGTCTTAGGTTTAAAGTAATACGGATCACTTCAATGCAATACCCGGTATGTCACACCTCGAGGAGGCGGCTACACGTGGTATTAGCGCACCGGTCATCATATCCGTATTCTACCCTTCCCACCCCGTAAGGTTATTTAAAGCGCATGTGTTGGTCACGAAAGCTTATTGCGTGCCATTACCCGTCCCATACTATAAGTCCTGGAGGGTGTTTAGGACTACTAATCCTACAAGGCAGGAACTAGGCAGAACCCTTAGGTTTAAAGGTCAAAATACTAAGCGACATACAAAAACAAGTAGGACTGCACATATGAGGGAACATATAAAGGCAAAGAAATAGGCTCATAGATCCCTCCACAAATAGACACGTAGGTAGCACGTCTCATACACAATAAAAGTCTTAAGAGGAAAGTTCAAAAACAGGAATTTTTAGTAAAATAGTAGATTGAGTTGAAACCCGGATGAAGGCAGAAAATTTTGACTAAGGTTGAGGGATTTAAACAGCAGTTTCAGGAATACAGTGTTTCAAACAGCGTTAGGATTAGGAATACCCAGCAATTTAGATAACTTTCAGAAAAATCAATAAGTTGAGCGGGAGTGCTTTTATTTGAAATTTAATAATTCAAAAGAGAGTATAAGGAGCCAGTAGTCGACATGACTTGATTAAATCGGTTTTAGAAAATAATAGTTTAGCCGGTATTCAGAAATAGAACAACTTTATATAATGAAGTAACTTTAAAGCTTAGTGGTTTAAATAAGATAGAGGTCAAAATCTTGCCACCAGTAATAAGAAGTAAGAAAGCACACAATTTCAAAATTGTTATAAAAGCAGCATAGGGGTTTAGTAAAAATAGAGTGGATCCCCGGAAAGCAGGATCAGAGTTTGGGAAATTTCGAAGAAGCAGACTACTCCCAGCATAGTTGATTCGATTTTAATTACGCATTAGGCCTAAAGTTTGCCAAGGCTTCGTATATATTGCCTAAAGGGTGAGTATGCATATTCAGATCTGATTTTAAGGGACATAAGTAATGATACATTTGCAGAAAACGGTTTTGACCATATTTTAGTGAAGTTATTATGACTAAGCGTTCAAATTTGGACGAATAAAAGGTCCTAAGGGCAGGATATCTAATGTACAAAGTGTTATCCTAAAACATGGCTCCTATATGACATGGTTATAAATGCATGAACAATACATTATAGCGACTTTTATTACTCGATTATAGTTATTAACTGTGAACAATAAGATGACATAAATATGTTGATATGAAGAAACTGAACAGGATTCAGGATGTATGTTATGCATGTTCTAAGCAGGATAGCTAATGCACATATAGGGAAATAAATCCTAAAGTCATGTTTTCTACCCATCACTTAACTAAGCATGCATAAACCCTTCCCCATTTCACTATACAACCCCAATTATTTCTTTACAAATTATTACAGGCCATATCGAATGAATTACAGTAATTACAAAGGAAAACAAGAATCTACTCTATAGGGAGCCTTCACACAGGCCCAATCTTCCAGCCTTACGCCTTTAAAGTTTCTAAGGCTTACTCAGCCTGGGTGCGGCAAAGCTCCCAAAGGCCTTGGGGAAGGCCCTGGCCAATACCAACACCCAGCAATTCCAATGATTGAACAAGTGCAGTGTAGAATACCCTGCCTCAGTGTGTCAAAGTTAAGAGGGAACTCAAGGTCCCTAAGCAATGCTCGCACTGAGGGGGGTGGAACCTAAAGGTCTAAGAATAGTGTGAAGCGCTTCATATTTTAAAAGAGTTGAGTTTGAAAGGGAGTTTTGAAATCACATAGTTTCAGAGGATAACATAAGATCTTTTATGAAAACCTGTTTTGAAAAGAAGCAGCAGCAGATAGTCATAACTCAGCAGAGTTCAAGAAAACAATCACAAACAGGGGAGAAGGGGTTGGGGACAAGTAGTGGTAGCAGTAATTCTGCACATAATTAGCTCTTAGAACAAAGTTACAGATTCAACACATATTATAGGTAGGGATACAAGTCTGGGAATACCCAAGCATTAGAAGTCAGAAGATTGCTAAGAAAATAACATCAAATGATGTTGGATATGCAAAAAGGAAGAGAGTAGCCACATAGTCAAGAGTTACATAGGACATAATGAACCACAGAGAACAGAACAGAAGTCATGCTAAGCTAGAAGGAGAAGAGATATCATAGAAAAGGAGTAGACATGCTAGTTACATGGTAGGCAATAGAACCACAAGTAAAAGCATAAAAAAAACAATAAGAATCTCAACCAAAAGTGAAACATATTGTTTAGGATGCTGTAATATTAAACTAGAACATACCAGTGATGAGAGCAAAGAGCAAGCAGAAAAGAGCAAAGTGATAGGACAGTATTAGCCTTGGATTAACAACCGCCTAATAATAAGCAGGAGTAAAGAGCAGCAAACAGAGACAAGAGAACAAGAGAAAGAACACAAGAGAGAGTAGTATAGAGGGAGTTTAGATTGATGTTCGACTCCTGTTTGTTCAATAAAGGAGCAAGAGTACTTATAGTTGAAAATATGTGATCACATAAGGTAAGAATCGCAAAATACGAGAAGGAAGAATCAATCAGTGAGAAAGAATACACGGTTCCCTTGAATCATAGGATTCAAACTCTAAAAATGGTAAAGAACACATAGCATATAAGGTAAATAGAAGGCTGTACCAAATTAAATAATGAAAGGATCAGAGTAGCATGGTAATTAAGGAACTCATATCAATCAGTAGGCCATTAAGACAAGTAATCCCTTAAGTTAAGGGATTCAAATTCAAACGGTAAAACCAGTGACATATAAGGTAATAACAATCAGTACGTGATCAGTAATGAAGGAATCAGAGTTCACTAAGTATATGGTAGTCAATTAGGGCTAGGTTCAAAATATTCTAACTAAGGAAATAGCTAGTAAGAATAAATCATCACAGACGAATCAACCAAATCGAATAAAAGCTTAGGGTTTTTAAAAGAAAATATATCAATCAACCCCCCTAAGTATTGAATCCAGGGTCGATTACATAAGGGCCACAATCACATAAATAGACAGGAATGTTCTGGCATAGTAAACAAGCAGACTGAACAAACGTTAGAAAAGATGTGAGTCTGAACAAACTAGGTAGTCACGAGCATAACCTAGGCTAAGAAACTCAGTAGAACATATTCAAGGTAAGGTAATCATAGAGATTTAGGCAAAGAGAGACGAACATTCATGCTAGTACAGAACCATACATAGAAGTTTAGAGTTTTTAACACAAACGAGATAAAAGATAGTAGAAGCCATAGAATCAGTCACAATATGCAAAGAATCGACTCAATACACAAAGAAAAGCTCGGCTTTAGATAAGCCTACAAGATTCTGAGAAACCCTAAATTTAATAGGGAAGTAAAACGTTTAAAAGCTTGTTGAATCTCAAAGATTCAGTTGATAATAAAGTAGAACATAAATAAATAGGTAGGAATCGTTAAGAAAACACGAGATTTAAGAGGTTTTAGGAAAAAATTAGTGTTTCAAGAGAACCCGAAGAAAATCGGAGAACCTGCTGTAGAACTTAGAGATGGTGGTGGCTATGGCACCATTGCATCGAACCACGCCGGAGACAGGCAGGAACTTCCATGGTCGTCTGGCATGGTTGAAGTCTTTAACGGTCCTCAGAGATGAAGAGAGTCGGAGAGATGGGGCGTCATGATGGCTGGTGATCGAAAGGGGAAAGGCTGGAGGTGGCCGGAGAGGCGGTGGAAACCATCGAAGAAGATGAAGAGTTGGGTCGGGCAGGTAAAGGTTTGGGCCTGGATAGTGGGTTGGTTCAATTGGGCTGGGATTTGGGTTTAATTTTAGGCCAAGTTTTAAATAAGAGTGGCTAAATGTTAAATACCCAATAAAATAGGATGATTAATTAATAAAAATAATTAATAATTGTATAAAATGAAATTAAGTTCAAATAAATCCAATTACAATAAATAGACAATATTAAAAATGTAAGAAACATAAAATTCGAATTTTAAAGGTATAAAAAGTCTAATTAAGCCATAATATTGTAATTGCAATTAAATAAGACTCAATTAGCCAATTTATGAAATAATTGAATTTTAACAAATAAAACTGATTATAAATGACATACTGAATTGGAAAATATTTTGAGATTATTTAGAGCACAATTTATGAATTATTTAGATATAAAATATTAAATAAATAGGGAAATGATTAAGATAAAAAAAATGAAAAAATTAGGAAAAATATTCATTATTGCAAAGAGTGATTTTGAAAGCTTATATACAGGTTTGAAAATATTTTGAGGAAAAATTGGGTATCAACAGCTTCCCTTCTTTACCCGGGAAGGATGAAAGAGTTGTCGGGTAAAGATATGATGGCCAATTTTGACCGGGATGAAACTGTGGGATAGAATTTGGCCGCACCTTGGCTTCTGAGCTGCCTGCATATCCCTGGTTTTAGAGGAATCAGGCCGTATGTAGTTTCGGAATCATCGGTGAAATATACCGATGATGTTTCATAAGAACGGACGCAAGGTGCATGGTAGGGTAAGAGTATGAAGTTCTTACGGGGGACGATGTCGGAGAACTGGAACGGTATGCTCCTGCTTGGTTGGATGTTCCAGTCGGGTTACCTGCAGATAGAGATAAAATGTATATTGTGCATAATATAAACATGATGCTAGTTCCCGTCGGACTATGAATGCTGTCTTTGGACCATTAAGATGATGTCCTTAGACCATGATGTCCTGGGCTATGAATCGCTTGGCGCGGGATTCGCAGGCCATGAAATGATGTTCTCGGCCATGAGGAGGGTGCCTACGAACGATGATGCCTTTGAATAATGATATGCAAGTTGAAGAAGAGATCCGCAGGCTATGAAATGATGTTCTCGGGCCATGAGGATGGTGCCTCCGAACGATGACGCCTTTGGACAAGTTGGCGATATTTCAGCCCATGAAGAATGCAATAGTATGATGTTGGCAAGACAGAGCTTAGTCTTGCGATTTGCGAAAAGAAAGTCGGCAAAGCTTAGCCTGAAACAAGGAGTAAATAAATAGGGTAATGAAAGGTGACTGCTTTGCTAAGGTAGAAAGGAGCTTAGTGTAGTGCAATAAGATGCGGAGAGAGGTAGCGTAGAACCTCGGAAGGCAGAATAGGTAGCCTTATGCAAGAAGTAAATGCACATGGAGGTAGAGCTTAACCTCGGAAGGCAGAATAGGTAGCCTTATTCAGATGCAAATGCAGATAGAGGTAGAGCTTAACCTTGGCAGATGGAGACAGAGCTTAGTATCGGAAGGCGAAATGGTAGCCTTATACAAAGATGCGAATGCAGATGGAGGTAGAGCTTAACCTCGGAAGGCTGACTGATAGCCTTATGCAGATGCGAATGCAGATGGAGGTAGAGCTTAACCTCATGCAAGATAGAGACAGAGCTTACTCTCGGAAGGCAGAAAGTAGCCTTATGCAAAGATGCGAATGCAAATGGAGGTAGAGCTTAACCTCATGCAAGATGGAGACAGAGCTTAGTCTCAGAAGGCAGAAAAGTAGCCTTATGCAATGATGAGAATGCAGATGGAGGTAGAGCTTAACATCATGCAAGATGGAGACAGAGCTTAGTCTCGAGAGGCAGAAAGGTAGCCTCATGCAATGCAGAAAATAAAGTGATAGTAAGAGTTCTTAGCTGATGATGAAGTGTGATGATACGACTGTTGTGAATGAAGTATCGTTTGCAATGATGATAGTAGTAAGTGTTGGCATGTGCAATGAGTTAGAGAGTGTATCCTTGAGAAGCATGCGTCTTGTGGGGGTAATGGGATGTCTTGGGCTTTCGCCGTATTTGTGCCTGCATCCAAAGAAAAATCGTGAGTTCTGTAGAGGGAAGGGTTAGTTCGTATCCCTGTTGGCTCGGATCGGCCTATCTGCTTGATGATGATGACTTCGTTCGTACCACAGGGGTAACGTTGCTAAAACAAGCTGTGTTTTGAGAAATAAATATGCATGGTTTTATAAAATATGATATAACATATAGAAAATAATAGTTTTCTTTGGATGAACCGACGACCATGACGTGGTTCAAGACATTGCAATCTCTCTTGCTGCGGAGATTTGAGGGTCTTACTCAAAAAAAATCCCCAGATTGATGGGTGAAGGCTTCTGGTTGTTACTGGTGCGGTGCTTGGGCTGAACTTGCTTCGGAACTTTGAGGTCCCTCCTCAAAAATCTGCCCCAGTTCCATTTGTGGGAAAAATGAAAATTTTATTAAAATATGACCGAACCCATAGGGTTGCCTACGTATCCCCTCTTATACTGGAATCAGGTCAGGCGTAGTTCAATTACAACATTGATAGAAGCATAATACTTACACATAGTAGCGATTGAGTGTGTCTGAATTGATTGGTTTAGGCCAAATTTCTCCATCCATTTCTGCCAGTATGAGTGCTCCTCCTGTTAGTACTCGGTGAACCATGTACGGGACTTCCCAATTGCGAGAGAATTTCCCTTTTGCTTCATCTTGATGAGAAATATTTTCTTTAACACCAGCTGCCCCGGTGTGAATCGTCTTGGTTTGACTTTCTTGTTGAAGGCTCGGGTCATTCTATTTTGATATAGCTGACCATGACAAACCGCATTCATTTTCTTGCCGTCTATGAGGGCCAACTGCTCATAACGACTTCTTACCCATTCGGCGTCGCTGAGCTTGGCTTCTTGTATAATTCTCAAAGATGGAATTTCAACTTCAGCAGGAATGACGGCTTCTGTACCGTATACCAACATGTAAGGAGTTGCCCCGGTTGATGTGCGAATCGTGGTGCGATACCCCAACAGAGCGAATGACAGCTTCTCATGCCACTGCTTGTGCTTCTCTATCATCTTTCTCAGTATCTTCTTGATGTTTTTGTTGGCAGCCTCAACGGCTCCATTCATTTGAGATATGTATGCTGTAGAATTCTTGTGCTTGATCTTGAAGGTTTCACACATTACTCTCATCAAATCACTATTGAGATTGGAACCATTATCGGTGATGATTGACTCTGGAACTCCAAACCGGCAAATAATGCGGTCGCGGACAAAATCAGCCACGACTTTCTTAGTAACTGCTTTGTGAGATGCTGCTTCGACCCATTTGGTGAAATAGTCAATGGCAACCAGAATGAACCTGTGGCCGTTGGAGGCGACGGGCTCGATTGGTCCAATAACGTCCATGCCCCAAGCGGCGAACGACCAGGGTGAACTTGTTGCATTAAGCTCACTTGGAGGTACCTTGATCATATCCTCATGTATTTGACATCGATGGAATTTGTGGACATACTGGATGCAGTCTGTTTCCATGGTCATCCAGAAATAACCAACCTGAAGTATCTTCTTTGCTAGAACAAACCCGTTCATATGAGGACCGCATGTACCAGCATGTATTTCCACCAACAGCTTCGTCGCTTCCTTTGCCTCGACACATCTTAATAAACCTAGATCGGGAGTCCTCCTATATAGGATTCCTCCGCTGTGAAAGAATTTGTTTGACAACCTTCGAAGAGTGCGCTTTTGAATGGCGTTTGTAAGTTCTGGGTACTCTCCCTCTGCCAAGTACTCCTTAATGTCATGAAACCAAGGCTTTCCATCTGCTTCTTCCTCAACGTGGGCACAGTAGGCCGGCTGATTGTGAATCCCCACCGGGATAGGATCAATGAAATTCTTATCTGGATAATGGATCATGGATGACAAGGTGGCCAGTGCGTCGGCGAACTCATTCTGGATTCTGGGAACGTGCCAGAATTCAATCTTCGTGAACCTCCTCCTCAATTCCTGCACACGATGTAGGTATGGCAGTATCTTGGAATTCTTGGTCGCCCATTCCCCTTGGACTTGGTGTATCAATAAGTCGGAATCACCGATCACTAATAATTCCTGAACATTCATGTCAATGGCCAAGTTGAGCCCAGGGATGCAGGACTCATATTCAGCCATATTGTTGGTGCAGGGGAATCTGAGTTTAGCGGATACCAGGTAATGCTGACCAGTTTTTGAAATTAAGACTGCTCTAATACCCACGCCTTTGAAGTTTGCGGCCCCATCAAAGAACATCCTCCAACCGTCGTAGGATTATGCAATGTCCTCTCCTACGAATGATACTTCCTCATAGGGGAAATATGTTTCAAAGGTTCGTATTCTCCGTCCACAGGATTCTCAGCAAGATGGTCGGCTAATGCTTGTCCCTTGACTACCTTCTGAGTTACGTAAATGATGCCATTTAGCTGGCTTGCCAGTGGGCATGGGCTTCTGAAAGATGTACTTTAGCGGATCCATCCTCGATATGAGGTACGTTGTGTAGGCACAGAAATAATGCCTCAGCTTCTGTGTGACCCAAGTCAAAGCACAACAGGTGCGTTCTAATAGAGAATACCGGGCCTCATACAGAGTAAACTTCTTGCTGAGGTAGTAAATTGCTTGCTCTTTCCTCCATGTTTCGTCATGTTGCCCGAGAACGCAACCGAAAGTTCCATCTAATATGGCCAGGTAAAGTAATAGGGGTTTACCCGGCTCTGGGGTTACCAAGACTGGTGGTGTTGAGAGGTACTCTTTGATTCTGTCGAAGGCTTTTCGACAATCCTCAGCCCATTTGGTGGCAGCATCCTTTCTCAACATTTTGAAAATTGGTTCACAAATGACGGTAGACTGGGCTATGAACCGGTTGATATAATTGAGCCTTCCTAGAAAGCTCACAACATCCTTTTTGTTCTTCGGTGGTGGCAATTCTTGAATGGATTTGACCTTTGATGGATCTAGCTTTATTCCTCAACGATTGACGATGAACCCTAGCATCTTGCCAGCGGGAACCCCGAACGCACTCTTTGCAGGGTTAAGTTTCAGATTGTATTTCCTTAACCTGTTGAAAAACTTTCTCAAATCTTCCATGTGATCAACAACTTTCTTTGATTTAATAATGACATCGTCCACATACACCTCAATTTCTTTGTGAATCATGTCATGGAATATAGTAGTCATGGCCCTCATGTAGGTGGCCTCTGCATTCTTCAGACCGAATGACATCATTTTGTAGCACTACACTCCCCACGGCGTAATGAATGTCATTTTCTCAGCATCTTCCTCGTCCATCCAAATCTGATGGTAACCAGCAAAATAATCTACAAAGGACTGCAGCTCGTGCTTAGCACATTTGTCAATTAAGATGTGTATGTTCGGCAAGGGGAAGTCGTCTTTCGGACTGGACCGGTTGAGATCTCGGTAGTCGATGCAGACTCTGACCTTCCCGTCTTTCTTTGGTACCGACACAATGTTAGCTAACCATGTAGGATATTCGACCACTCGGAGAACCCCGACGTTGATCTGCTTGGTGACCTCTTCTTTGATTTTCAAGCTCATGTCTGGTTTGAACTTCCTGAGCTTTTGCTTCACTGGTGGGCATGTTGGATTGGTTGGCAGCTTATGGGCCACAATAGATGTACTAAGGCCAGTCATGTCATCATATGACCAGGCGAATATGTCCTCATACTCCCTTAAAAATTCCGTATATTCCTCCTTTTTTGACGGTGACAGATGAATGTTGATGCGTGTTTCTTTGACGTTCTCTGCGTTTCCCAGGTTGACGACTTCAGTCTCGTCCAAGTTAGACTTAGGTCTATTCTCAAAGTTCTCGACTTCTTTAATAATATCCCCAGGTATATCATCCTCGTCTGACTCGGAATCCATTTGTTGCGTTGCCTCATTGCAGGTCACAGTCGTCGGTTCATCAAGATAAGTAATAGTTATGTTGTATAAAGTAAAGTAATGGGGAGGAAAACAGTAACAAATAAAAATAAATAAATGTAATATTTATAAAGAAATTGAAATGCTTTGATAAATTGAGTAATTGTTTGAACATAAGAGCTCTTTCTTGCAGAAATTAAAAAATGCAAAAAGGAAGGAAATTCTGTAAATAATGTTTGTTTTGTTAGCCTTGCTACCCCGAGGCTTGACGGGCATTGGTTGTTCTGATGGACCAATTCTTGAGATATGATGCTAGAATGCATAAACCAAACTTTGGGGATGGGAATAATAAATAAAGAAAACAAAACAAAAAGGTAATGAAGTCAGTGAGGATTATAAAACATATTGCGGTAATTTAAACACGTAATGCAAAAATGTGAAACGCATCCTAAGTTGGGGAACCTCTTTGTGCCCAAGGTAGGCCTAGCGACAAATTGATTTGGAGAACTCAAAATGCTAAATGCCTCATTTTATTGATGTAAAAATGGATGAATCCAAAAACAACAAGCAAAGAAATAAAATCACTAATGGCCATTGGCCTTATTACATTGGTAAAGCGGAAAATAAAATCCTATCTAATTGGGTCCCAGAAGGACCTTCTCCAAGCTTGGCCCTCTTGGCATATTTTAGATCATGCTGAGTCTGGGGACTTCGTGCCTCGTTTCCTGCAAAACAAAAGGGTTAGGCCCTTACCCCCACCAGACTCGACTATTTAACATCAATAATTAGCATGAGCATTTAGTTCTCCAAATAAATGCACAGAACGTGAAGGCGTCTGTTAGGGTTCCAGGGAAACCCAATAGACTTTGGACAAGGCTATCTTAAAGGCTATTGTGCGGACAACACGTTAGCCTGGCTAGGTTTGACCATGATGCATGCAACATACAATAGAGTAAGGTTTCTATTGGGGTTTTAGACTGGTACCCTTGAGCGGACAACTCAAGGGGAAGGCACGGAACCGTCGACTGCACCGCTGATCGACTAGTTTTACCGCAAATACGCCTTTCCGAATTTAGGGGGTAATAATATTGGAATAGCGCAACCACTCATTGTAAGCGTTGCTATAGGATTTTGTTTGGAACGAGTGGAATATGAATGCGGAGCATGATATGCAATAAATATCATTTAACCAAATAGGAATGTATTTTCACGTTGAGGAAAGCGGTGAAGAAAGGAAATACAACAGTTATAATGGAAAGCGGTTACAAAGAAAACATGAAGATAGGTCAGTTTGCTTAGGCAAATAAATACTTGCAGAATTAAACAATTAATAACATGTAATGGGGAATAGGAAAGGGTGTAAGCATTTAAACAGAATAAAATTCCAAATTCGCAAGACAACTTGTAACGGTATAAGCCTAGAGAAGATCCCTAGCAGAGTCGCCATGCTGTCGTGCCCTGTTTTTCTATCGCACGGGTTAGGTACGGATAGATCGGGTTTATGACATTCTGGACAACTCTTTAAAGGAAGAGGTTTAAGGAAGAGTCGCCACCTAACGATTTTTATGGTGCGTTAGGGCACCTAGAGTTGATAACTCATGAACTAGTTCGCGTTACCAGAGATTGGGTAAGGGCTTGAAATTATCCCAAGGGGAAGGTATTAGGCACCCCTCAAGATCCACAACTGTGGGTCCCAGCCAATAAGTTTTGTGAATTTGGACGGTGAGCAAGTAACAAATAAGGTTCACATAAGAGGGGATTTTAAACAAATATGAAAATCTTTAAAGGTTTTGGAATATCATAAACAAAATAATTGTCCTAGGTTTAAAGTAATACAATACCCGGTATGTCACACCTCGAGGAGGCCGCTACACGTGGTATTAGCGCACCGGTCATCATATCCGTATTCTACCCTTCCCACCCCGTAAGGTTATTTAAAGAGCATGTGTTGGTCACGAACGCTTATTGCATGCCATTACCCGCCCCATCCTATAAGTCCTGGAGGGTGTTTAGGACTACTAATCCTACAAGGCAGGAACTAGGCAGAACCCTTAGGTTTAAAGGTCAAAATACTAAGAGACATACAAAAACAAGTAGGACTGCACATATGAGGGAACATATAAAGGAAAAGAATTAGGCTCATAGATCCCTCCACAAATAGACACGTAGGTAGCACGTCTCATACACAATTAAAGTCTCAAGAGGAGAGTTCGAAAATAGGAATTTTTGGTAAAACAGTAGATTGAGTTGAAACGCGGATGAAGGCAGAAAATTTTGACTAAGGTTGAGGGATTTAAAACAGCAGTTTCAGGAATACAATGTTTCAAACATCGTTAGGATTTAGGAATACCCAGCAATTTAGATAACTTTCAGAAAAATCAATAAGTTGAGCGGGAGTACTTTTATTTGAAATTTAATAATTCAAAAGAGAGTATAAGGATCCAGTAGTCGACAGGACTTGATTAAATCGGTTTTAGAAAATAATAGTTTAGCCGGTATTCAGAAATAGAACATCTTTATATAATGAAGTAACTTTAAAGCTTAGTGGTTTAAATAAGATAGAGGTCAAAATCTTGCCACCAGTAATAAGAAGTAAGAAAGCGCACAATTTCAAAACTGTTATAAAAGCAGCATAGGGGTTTAGTAAAAATAGAGTGGATCCCCGGAAAGCAGGATCAGAGTTTGGGAAATTTCGAAGAGGCAGACTACTCCCAGCATAGTTGATTCGATTTTAATTACGCATTAGGCCTAAAGTTTGCCTAGGCATCGTATATATTGCCTAAAGGGTGAGTATGCATATTCAGATCTGGTTTTAAGGGACATAATTAATGATACATTTGCAGAAAACGTTTTTGACCATATTTTAGAGAGGTTATTATGACTAAGTGTTCAAATTCTGACGAATAAAAGGTCCTAAGGGCAGGATATCTAATGCACAAAGTGTTATCCTAAAACATGGCTCCTATATGGCATGGTTATAAATGCATGAACAATACATTATAGCAGCTTTTATTACTCGATTATAGTTATTAACTGTGAACAATAAGATGACATAAATATGTTGATATGAAGAAACTGAACAGGATTCAG
The DNA here is from genome assembly GCA_005239495.1 of Nicotiana undulata. Taxonomy (NCBI): domain Eukaryota; kingdom Viridiplantae; phylum Streptophyta; class Magnoliopsida; order Solanales; family Solanaceae; genus Nicotiana; species Nicotiana undulata. Next base: position 86,614 of record ML288526.1, read on the forward strand.
GATGTATGTTATGCATGTCCTAAGCAGGATAGCTAATGCACATATAGGGAAATAAATCCTAAAGTCATGTTTTCTATCCATCACTTAACTAAGCATGCATAAACCCCTCCCCATTTCACTATACAACCCCGATTCTTTCTTTAAAAAATATTACATGCCATATCGAATGAATAACAGTAATTACAAAGGAAAACAAGAAGCTGCTCTATAGGGAGCCTTCACACAGGCCCAATCTTCCAGCCTTACCCCTTTCAAGTTTCACAGCCTTACTCAGCCTGGGTGCGGCAAAGCTTCCAAAGGCCTTGGGGAAGGCCCTGGCCAATACCAGCACCCAGAAATGCCAATGATTGAACAAGTGCAGTGTAGAATGCCCTGCCTCAGTGTGTTAAAGTTCAGAGGGAACTCAAGGTCCCTAAGCAATGCTCGCACTGAGGGGGGTGGAACCTAAAGGTCTAAGAATAGTGTGAAGTGCTTCATATTTTAAAAGAGTTGAGTTTGAAAGGGAGTTTTGAAATCACATAGTTTCAGAGGATAATATAAGATCTTTTATGAAAACCAGTTTTGAAAAGAAGCAGCAGCAGATAGTCATAACTAAGCAGAGTTCAAGAAAACAATCACAAACAGGGGACAAGGGGTTGGGGACAAGTAGTGGTAGCAGTATTTCTGCACATAATTAGCTCTTAGAACAAAGTTACAGATTCAATACATATTATAGGTAGGGATACAAGTTTGGGAATACCCAAGCATTAGAAGTCAGACGATTGCTAAGAAAATAACATCAAAGGATGCTGGATATGCAAAAGGGAAGAGAGTAACCACATAGTCAAGAGTTACATAGGACATAATGAACCATAGAGAACAGAACATGAGTCATGCTAAGCTAGAAGAAGAAGAGAGATCATAGAAAAGGAGTAGACATGCTAGTTACATGGTAGGCAATAGAACCACAAGTAAAAGCATAAAAGAAACAATAAGAACCTCAACCAAAAGTGAAACATAATGTTTAGGATGCTGTAATCTTAAACTAGAACATACCAGTGATGAGAGCAAAGAGCAAGCAGAAAAGAGCAAAGTGATAGCACATTATTAGCCTTGGCTTAACAGCCGGCTAATAATAAGAAGGAGTAAAGAGCAGCAAACAGGGACAAGAGAACAAGAGAAAGAACACAAGAGGGAGTAGTATAAAGGGAGTTTAGATTGATGTTCGACTCCTGTTTGTTCAATGAAGGAGCAAGAGTACTTATAGTTGAAAATAGGTGATCACATAAGGTAAGAATCGCAAATAAGAGAAGGCAGAATCAATCAGTGAGAAAGAATACACGGTTCCCTTGAATCGTGGGATTCAAAACTCTAAAAATGGTAAAGAACACATAGCATATAAGGTAAATAGAAGGCTGTACCAAATTAAATAAGGAAAGGATCAGAGTAGCATGGTAATTAAGGAACTCATATCAATCAGTAGGCCATTAAGACAAGTAATCCCTTAAGTTAAGGGATTCAAATTCAAACGGTAAAACCAGTGACATATAAGGTAATAACAATCAGTACGTGATCAGTAATGAAGGAATCAGAGTTCACTAAGTATATGGTAGTCAATTAAGGCTAGGTTCAAAATATTCTAACTAAGGAAATAGCTAGTAAGAATAAATCACCACAGGCGAATCAATCAATTCGAATAAAATCTTAGGGTTTTTAAAAGAAAATCTGTCAATCAACCCCCCTAAGTAATGAATCCAGAGTCGATTACATAAGAGCCACAATCACATAAATAGACAGGATTGTTCTGGCATAGTAAACAAGCAGATTGAACAAACGCTAGAAAAGATGTGAGTCTGAACAAACTAGGTAGTCACAAGCATAACCTAGGCTAAGAAACTCAGTAGAACATATTCAAGGTAAGGTAATCATAGAGATTTAGGCAAAGAGAGACGAACAGTCATGCTAGTACAGAACCATACATAAAAGTTTAGGGTTTTTAATACAAACGAGATAAAAGATAGTAGAAGCCATAGAATCAGTCACAATATGCAAAGAATCTACTCAATACACAAAGAAAAGCTCGGCTTTAAACAAGCCTACAAGATTCTTAGAAACCCTAATTTTAAAAGGGAAGTAAAACGTTTAAAAGCTTGTTGAATCTCAAAGATTCAGTTGATAATAAAGTAGAACATAAAGAAATAGGTAGGAATCGTTAAGAAAACATGAGATTTAAGAGGTTTTAGGCAAAAATTAGGGTTTCAAGAGAACCCGGAGAAAATCGGAGAACCTGCTGTAGAACTTCGAGATGGTGGTGGCTATGGCACCATTACATCGAACCTCGCCAGAGACAGGCCGGAAACAACCCAGGCAGGAACTTCCATGGCCGTCTGGCATAGTTGAAGTCTTTAAAGGTCCTCAGAGATGAAGATAGTCGGAGAGACGGGGCGTCATGGTGGCTGGTGATCGAAAGGGGAAAGGCTGGAGGTGGCCGGAGAGGCTGTGGAAGCCATCGGAGAAGATGAAGAGCCCAGAAGGCTCTAGAGAGATGAGGGAGAAGAAGAGACGAGAAGAGAGAGAGTGTAGTCTTGGAAAATGAGAGACGGGGGAGGGGGGAGGGATTAGTAGGGGTTTAATTATGGTAGGTTGATTCTGGACCATTGATAAAAAATGATCAACGGCCAGAATTGGCTGATGAGTTGGGTCGGGCAGGTAAATGTTTGGGTCTGGATAGTGGGTTGGTGCAATTGGGCTGGGATTTGGGTTTAATTTTAGGCTAAGTTTTAAATAAGAGTGGCTAAATGTTAAATACCCAATAAAATAGGATGATTAATTAATAAAAATAATTAATAATTGTATAAAAATGAAATTAAGTTCAAATAAATCCAATTACAATAAATAGACAATATTAAAAATGTAAGAAACATAAAACTCGAATTTTAAAGGTATAAAAAGTCTAACTAGGCCATAATTGCAAAATAATTGTAATTGCAATTAAATAAGACTCAATTAGCCAATTTATGAAATAATTGAATTTTAACGAATAAAACTGATTATAAATGAAATACTGAATTGGAAAATATTTTGAGATTATTTAGAGCACAATTTATGAATTATTTAGATATAAAATATTAAATAAATAGGGAAATGATTCAGATAAAAAAATGAAAAAATATTCATTATTGCAAAGAGTGATTTTGAAAGCTTATATACAGGTTTGAAAATATTTTGAGGAAAAATTGGGTATCAACAGTAAGTGTATCATTTTGCACCTTTTTGATGATGCCAAAAAGGGGAAGATATGTGATGACTTTTCAAAAAAATTTAAGTGATATTTATAACCTAAATGAACCTGGTTTCTCTATGATTAATGCTTAAAATCGTATAAAGTGTTTGAAGTGTATACAGGATTAAGCACAAAGTTTGTCATCATGAAAAAGGGGGAATTTGTTGACCCAAGTCACTGCATAGTTTTGAAGATTGACAAATGTCTGACCAGTTGAACCAGGTCCATCAGAGCACACATACTTGAACTGAATGGCTGGCACATAAGCCGTATATGCATAGGAGATAAATGTGATTGTGAAGTATCAATGAACCAAGAGATTGTCTCCTAATGTGAAAAGGTTGCAAACTGATAAAGAGGATAGAAGTTGAATTCAGCAAGGATAGTAACAAAGGAAGGACGTTGAGTTTAATTCGAACTCATTCACCCAATTAGAGTTGTACTAGAATTGAACGACAAACTCAACTATTGACTCTATAAATACTTGAAGTATTCTGCTGAAATTCTGGACGCACAAGTACAGAAGTGAATCAAGATCTGAAAGCAAAATTCCCAGTTATATTGCAAGCAGAATTATTGTGCTATACAAAGGCTACAGATCAGCTAGAAGAACCAGTTCCATCGTTGTGTATTGAGTATAGTTGATTGTAGTAGGAGTTTTAATATTGTATCTTTTCAGCTTTCATAGAAGCAATTGTAATAGGTACACATTGTTCAAGTTAGAGTTAACTTGAAGNTTGTTTTTACTAACTGCTTTTATTATTCCGCACCAGTAGAAGTTGGAACACAAAGAAGAACCAGGTTCTTCTTGTGAGACAGCACTCGAAAAATTGGGTACCACACATTTAACCTATATTCTTGTGTGGTATTGACGTCTAAAACATCAAGAACTAATTTGGATAATTGGCTTACTGAAAGAAGTTGATTTTCAAATCAAATTGCCAGTTGATGTCCACAGTGATAGTAAAGCAACAATGCTAATCGCAGCCAACCAGTGTATCGTATCATGAAAGAACCAAACCCATCGAAATTGATTGTCATTTCATTCGAGAGAAGATATTACAAAGTCTTAGTACAACTAAGTACATTCCTACTAGAGAACAACCGGCAAACATCTTGACAAAAGGGTTTAACAAAGTTCAACATGAATACCTCAGTTGCAAGCTAGGAGATTATAATATTTTTGCACCGCCTAGCTTGAGGGGGAGGGTAGGAAATGATATTACATAGTTAATGACAAAGGGTAGTTTAGGCATTACACAAGAAGTAGTTAGAATTAGTTAGTTTGATAGAAGGTGGTTAAGTCTAATTAGTTAGTTAAACTATCAGCTAAACGAATATATATATACATAAGTCCTGTAACTCTCTTTTCATCACTTTGAATAAGAATTAATCAATGCTTCTTCTTCCCCTATATATGCTTCTTCTCTTCTGCAACTCTTCCTGTCATTAGCTTCTCAATTCTGTGTAATTGATTCAATAAATCACAAAAAGTGATCGGAATTCAAACACGCAACACATAAGAGAATACCAATTAGTGTATTTAAGGAATTTTGAAAACATGTCAATCTACTTATATTAGATTCAGTCTTTCAGAATCTTTTTGAATACTGAATTCAATGTGATGTTAAGTAGTTTAAGATTGAAATAGTTAATAGATTAGAAAACTAAGATATGAAATAATGATAAATATCCAGTAGTCGTTCTTATGATTATTGAGTAGTATGGTCAGCAATTGAATCCGAGATTAGATTGGCAGAGCTTGAAAACAATTAGGGCCGATTTCAATGATTTTGTTTGCTTATCAACTAACCCTACGTAGATTCACTTATTAATTATTGACTATGTGACAGTTGATCATGACTTTAAGATTTTTAATAACTGAATTTGCTTGCCCAATTGCTAATATCTCCAGCTAATGGCAGCCTGTTAATTAGGATTTGGTAAAAAACATGCCAAGTTTGCTTAGTATACGTGATATCATGAGTCCATTACTTTTCCTCGGCTATTCAAAATTACCTATTAAAGTCATCTTTCTTTTGTTTGTAACAACAAAGTCACTTAACTATGTCTATAGCACTAAGAAGGTCAATCAACAAGATTTCTCAAACTTTTGATTGTATTGGGCAAAATACATTGATTGCTATCTAAACCATGGACCAAATCCCTCTTATACACTTTCTGACGTATCGTACATACTCAACCTTTCAAAAGTGTGTCTATGATACACCACTTTGCTTAGCTGGCACTCGTGTGTTATACACATGAAATGGGCAAGTGAACTCCAAAAAATTAAAAAATAGAAAAGCTTAAAACATTAACTCGGTTTTGAAGTCATAAGAACTCAACCATGGAAGTTCAGAATTCCTCCCGAAATCACTCCGTTCAAATGGTTTTAAGCTCAAGGGTTAGTTCTTAATCAACTCCGAACATCAAACAATCCACATAAGTTTTAGATCTCAGCTTCGCATCGACCTAGAATTCAGTAACTATTTTTGCATTCTGCTCGCCATTGATGTCTTTTGAAATCAGCAGTTACTTTCAATTTTCAACCCACACAATTATTATCCATTGATGCCAATTATAGATTCGAGTTCGAAATTGAATTTTATCTGTGACTCGAACAATGGAACCCACCTCAAGTTTATTACTATAAAATCAATATTTTTTTAAATCATCAATTAATTTTTTTAAATAGAGTGGTGATGTGAGATCGAAAATTGAATTGTAATCATTGTTTGGGATGAGATGTGGGTGGAGTAATGTTCAAACCACCATTGCGGACTTCGAAGGTTGAAGTCGGAGTTACATTTGAATATAAAATTTCATGTTCAAATTCAAGTGTGTATTCAAGGTCCTTGGTGAAAACACTTGCACGAAGCTAAATATGATTTTTGGAATGAATTGAAATTGAATAGGGTGGCTTTGAAAAAAAAGAGCAACTAAAAGAAAGTTGAATCCGACAAAAAGTCCAGAAACCTAAGGAAGGAGACGAGGGTAGATTTGTAAATATAAGTATTTTTTTTGCGTTAAGGACACACGTCGAAACCCTATTGGTGCGTGACATAGACATACTTTTGTGAAACTGGTCAACTACAAAAGTGGTGTGTCATAGACACTTATGAAAGGTTGAGTGTGTAAGATAGTTTTCGCTGTCAGAAAATGTGTAAGAGGGATTTGGTCCTTAGTTTAAGTAGCAATCTATGTATTTTGCCATTGTCAAATAACTATTTTACCCTTTAAATTATTAACTTTTGTCTTCTTTTTTTAAAAAAACTTAATAATAAATAAAATCTATTTGTTCTATATGTAAGTCCATACTGTTGATTAAGAAAGAGAAAAAAAATCATAATATTAAAAAAGTAAAAAAAAAAAAAAAAAGAAAGATAAAAGTTGATAATTTATAGGGTAAACTAGGTATTTGACAATTAAAAGTTTGAGAAACCTGGTTGAGTGACCTTCTGAATGCTATAAGCATAATTAAATGACTTTTCTGTTACGAACGAAAAAAATATGACTTTACTAGATAATTTCGGATAATTGAGTGACCATTTAGTAACGTACTCGTGATGTCATGGTCTGGCGAAAATGGTTAATATTACTCCCTCCGTTCTAGTTTATGTGAACCTATTTCCTTTTTGGTCTGTTCAAAAAAGAATGACCCCTTTCTAAACTTGGAAACAATTTTGGTTAAACTTACAATTCTACCGTTAATGAGAAACTTTTATAACCACACAAATACTCTGGGACTAATTATAAGGAAGGTCCTGGAGCCAACGGCCTATTCCTTCAGAATAAAATGAAGCAATGAGAACAACCAAAGAAAAAAAAAAGGAAGAAGAAGAAAGAAATGAAGTGAAGAAATCGCATGTGATGGTACATAGACTGATACAATGATCTAAGCTTTATTTTTTGTTTTACATTATTGTTTATACAATGGCCATCCATGTCAACTCTGAATTATTGGCACTTAATATCAGCTTGAGCACACTTTAAGCACCTCAAATTCTGTACAGAGATCAGATTAATTTAGATTAATGCCTATTTTCAAATCGAGATTTTCTGGATGAAGCATCTTATCTACCACCTTACACATGGTAGGTATTGCATCTCTATCTTCCTTTGAACACTGTAAAGCTACTTTCAATAGAATTTCCATTTTTTCCAAGTAAAAGTTACCACTTAACGATAAATCCACAATTTCTAGAACCCATGATTTCATTTCACTGGCTTCGCACATCTTCTCTCTAATCCAAGTGACCAACACCCTCTGTCCCAATAGAATCTCATATGCTTATTGAGTTGTTAGTAAGTGTCAGTGTCGATCCTTCTCACTACTTTTTGAGGCTATACTTGATACTTACTAAGTATCATGGTATTATACTCATACAATACTTTTATATATTTTGTGCAAGTTCTGAGGCTGGTGTTAGCGGTACCCTTTGAGATGAGTAGGAGCATTTTAATTGGAGACTTCCTGGTGAGTTCCTTATTTGATCTAATCAGCAACACATAAAGTTCCCCTTCCCTACTCATATTTATCTGTCTATGTATTTTCTCTGCTGGACACATGTAGTTCTCCTGTCAGATAGTCGTTTAACCAAGGTGGAGTTCCAACTAGCAAATAAATATTTTAAAGTTAGTTCAGATCCCAATTGGGGTCTGTTAGTGATGAGGAGGGGTATAATTGTGTAATTTCAAAAGGAGAGAAAATCTAAATCTTTTCCAAAAGTACCAGGGTAAATTTGATCATTTCCCCAAAAATTCACATTCGAAAGAGTTGGGTCAAAATTAAGGGGTTGAGTTAGACTCATTTTTAGCTCATCGAAACCCGTTCATTTTAGTTCACTTAAACGTTGAGCGGCTTATTGATCTGTTCATTTATTAATTCATCATACTTTGATCTACCTAATTTTAGCCCAAATCTCTCATTTGATACCGGGTAGAGATCCCCTCCGGTAACAATTTGTTCATTATTGCTCAATCTATTTATTGATTTATATCATGTGTCTACTCAATAGGTTAGTAAATAACTAAAAATGGTAACGCACATTCAAACAAAAAAAAAATAGCAAACCAATTACTGCTAACGGCATCCGTCAATCATCACTGTTTCTGTCAGTCAATTTGACAGGTAGGGCCCACCATGATGTCATAACTAGTAAGACATATAGAATAAGCATAAGAAAAGTAAAAAAAATAACATGAGGAAATTCAACTTACACAATCATTGACCCGCAAAAAAAGTCCATCACCTCTTTCCTTTTATAGAAGATTACGAATAATAAATCAAAGATCTGGATTTATCGTTCTAACTAATTATATAGTGTAGATTTTATATGAATATTTCTTTATTTTTCCCCTAAGAAATTAAAAGTGCCATTGCTGTTGAGAACAAATTGTAGAAGTTGAAAGTGAACTTTGAAAGACAAGGGTCTACTCTTTTTATTTTATTTTTTATTTACTAGACTTTGATCTTATTAAGTATAGTTTGTTAAATTAATGTGACTATTTTAGATTCTTTGGAAGATGCATTTTATATGTTATAGTATAATATTTCCCCATTACTTATATAATAGAAGGCGGAATAACATAGTAAACTCCTGTAATTATTTTCATTTGTCATCCGATCCTTGTACTATATAAAATTTTATCTAGACACTTATAGTTATTAAAACACATTATTTAGACCAAGCTTATGTGGGTAAATAAGGTTGAGGTGGATAAAACGTTTGGTACACACGAGCAGAAAGAGCGTGAATACAAGGATTCGACAGAAAATGATTAAAATAAGAGAAGAAAAAAATAAGACCAGCGAAGAACGCATGGTTCTCTTCGTTCCTGGCATTGCCAAAACTTGTTCTTTTCATTAGAATTAAATATAGAAAATCATCAGAATTTTATTTGGCAAAATTGTTAGAATAATCATTAGTTCTCAACAGGAATTCCATCAAAAAAAATATCAAGAAGATTAGGAATATCATCTGTAACGACCCGATCAGTCGTTTTGAGTATTTGCATTTTGCTCGGTAGTTTGGGGACACGAGTAGCTCTGTATGATGTATTAGGACTTGTATGCAAAATTTGAGTTAATTCCGAGTTGATTTGATATGTTTCGGCGCGAGATTTTGGAAGTCCAAAGTTCGAAAGTTCATTTAGTTTGATTTGAGGCGCGTTTCATCGTTTAAATGTTGTTATGCATGATTTGAGGCCTTGAGTTGGTCCGTGTTATGTTATGAGACTTGTTATTATGTTCGTACAGAGTCTCGAAGGGCTCGGGTGAGTTTCAGATAGGTTTGGGCTGCGTTGCACTCGTTTTTCTTATTTTCAACGTCGTTTTTTTAAGCATAAATGATACCATATTAAGAAAATGAGCTCCGATTTCTATTTTGATTAGAAACATTAGATCCATATCTTAATTACGGAGCCATAGCAAAAAGAATCGTCGAATTTGGACATCGTATGAGAAATTTATGGTCATTTAACTAAAAACTGGATTGCAAGATTTTTTCAGATTAATTACGAAACTGCCACTGAATTCGTATTTAAAAATCTGCACTATTTACAAATATTGAAACCAACATATCTTCACTATAAGGTCAAATTGAGTGATTCAAAAGCCTAACTTGACTAAAATTTCATAAGAAATCCATTGGAGCCATATAAACCAGTTTCGGGGATCGTTTGGCACGAGAAACGAGGCATAATAACTGGCAGAAAATATATAAGATAACGGTTTATTCATTCGGTCATATTTTGAGTTGGGGAGCTCAGATTTGGGTGTTTTTGGAAGAGATTTTTACGATATGGATTGAGGTAAGTGTTCTCTACTTTGTTTTGGTTATATTTCATGAATCCATCTTCATTTTTGGGATTTGATCAATGATTTTAAAGTGAAATTTGGGGGGGTTTTCCTAAAGTTTCATAAAGTGAATTTTTAAGTTTTGAACATCGATTAGGAGCCGGATTTGAGTGAAATTAGTATGGTTGGACTCATAATTGAATGGATTATCGTATATTTTGAGTTTTGTCGGGTTCCGAGGTGAGGGTCCGGGTTGGACAATTTGGCCGAAATTGGGCTTTTGATTAAAAATTCGACCTTTTTCAATTGGGATTGGTTCCTTTAGCATTGTTTGATGTATTTGACTTTTTTTGGTTAGTTTGGAGCCGTTCGGAGGCCGGAAAGTGCGGGATGGCTTATTTGGAGCATCGTTTGGCCTGCTCGGCGTTGATATTGGCTCGTTCGAGGTAAGTAACTCTTCTAAGCTTAGTGATGAGGGTATGAAACCCCGAGCGACGTGTTATGTGATTAGTTTTGAGGTGACACACATGCTAGATGACGAGCGTGTGGGCGTGCACCCTGTGAATTGGGACTCTGTTGTTCCCAGGGCCCTGTATAATGGCCCTATTTTGTGATATTTGTGTTTTCACCATCTGGTAAAGTAACTGAGCTGTCAATCATGCTAAATTTCATGTTTAGGCTTCATGCTGATATTGTTTGTACCCCTAGTGGTTATTTATGGCTGTCATCTCACTGATTTCCATTGATATTTTTGTACTAAGTCATATTCATGCATTCATATCATATCTCAGTCTCAGTTGTTGTTATTGATACATCATATCATTGTTGTCAGGATAGATTCATGACACTGTGTGCACGTGAGTGAGATGGGAGAGATTGATGAATGGGTGAGGTTGAGGGCCTGAGTGAGAGTGACACTTTTGGATCGGGCTGCATGCCACAACAATATATGGATCGGGCTACGCGCCGCAGTGATATGTGGAGCGGGTTGCACGCCACATCGATATTGGGTCGGGCTGCACGCCACAACAATATGGCGCTTGGGATGAAGAAGCCCTTCCGGAGTATGTACACCCCCAGTGAGCGCAATCAAATATGTATATATATATATATATATATATATATACATGTATGGATCGGGTTGCACGCCGCAATAATTATTATACAATGCTGAGTATTGAGCTTAGTAGGAGAGGATGCGAGGCAATGGGATTGAGTACCCTGAGAGTGTGAGTACATGTTTCTTCTATGAACTACATGGAATTTACATGCATACATGACATACAGGCATAGAGATGCATTTTTCCTCATGCTAGATAGTATCACGACATCCATTACTTATTATACACATTGATATGTGGTTATGGAGAGGCACTTTATACTTGTTATTTGGAAAAAAAATGAGACATTTTATTTATTGTGGAAAGGATATTTGGAAAAGTTACAATTTTCAAACTTACTCTTACTTTTGGCATTTTCGGTAAGAGATCTAAGATTTTCTTTCATTGAGATATTTGAAAAGCATGACCATTTTCTGGAATTGTGAACGAACTAAGTATTTTATTTTTGAGATATTTTTTTACTTGTATTATGTTGTTATGAACTGTTGTGGAAATATTGGCCTTGGACCCGATCCTGTGTTAGCTCGTCACTACTTTCAACTTTAGGTTAGGTCTGTTACTTACTCAGTACATGGGGTCGGTTGTAATGATACTACACTTCTGCACATCGCGTGCAGATGTTGGTTGTAGTTGTTGCTGTGCTCGAGGGGTTGCTGGATTTGAAGATGTACCCGCTTCCATCATTTAGATGCCTCTGTTGTTCGGGGTAGCCTTAGATTAAATATTGTTGTTTATGTACTTTTCAAACAGATTATGTATTTATTTCATTTTCGCTTTGTAAACTCTATTCTTAGAAGCTCATGATTTGTACTACCAATCCTTGGGGAAATGTAATGGATTTAGATAATTTATTTTGTTTAATTGAGTTATTAACATTATTGAAACTGGATAGTTATTAGTTGGCTTAGCTAGCGGGTTGGGTTTGGTTCCATCACGGCTAGCAGATTTTGGGTCGTGTCAAGTTGGTATCAGAGCTCTAGGTTCATAGGTTCTACAAGTCATGAGCAAGTGTCTAGTAGAGTCTTGCAGATCGGTATGATGACGTCCATACCTATCTTCGAGAGGCTACAGGGAATTTAGGATATACTTCCCATCTTTCTTTCCTTATCATGCGACAGTGATTAAGCTTGAAGCGCACTCATTTGAATTTCTTCCACACATCGTATGCGCACATGAGCGCTCGGTATCAGCTGTGCATCGACAACTTATATTCGTCATGGTAGAGGTGCAAGGTGTGATTTTGGGCATGTGATGATGGGCCAGTCTGGAGGACTTGAGGCCAGGTCTTGATTGCGGCTTGAGTGCTGAGATTTTATTTTTGGCGAGCACGTGCATTTGGGACTTATATGTCCGTATTGGTGGGATTTTTTGACTGGATGACTACGTGGTGCATATGATTTGATGATGAGATGTGTTCATATTGTTGAATGTGACAAGAAGAGTTTGCTAGAGATTTATCAAGGACTATTGGGTGTCTGACTTCTAGCTTGAGTTGACGTATGGCCTCAAGCTATGGGTGTGTTGAAGGACCTCTCATGTAGTTTAGTTGAGGAGTGAAGTGGATTTCATGTTGTGAGATGAGTTCAGACTCAGGAAGATTGAGTGATTGCGTAATGTTTATGACTGTGGAAGGGTATAGACACAGGTCAGCTTGAAGCAAAGCATGTGGGTTATCTCTGCGGGGTGTCCTGAGGTTGTGTGATCTCTATGTTGTTTTACAATGAGTTCTCTTTTACCAGTGAATTATATGTGTGGTAATTTGAGTTCGGGTCGCTTATGAGAGTTGGCGTGACGGGTGCAATAATGAATGCGAGATTTATAGATGATTTGAGGTATTAGATGATGGGTGGTATTATCTGAGCTTATGAAGGATTTAGTTGAATCTCACTTCGGTATGGTGGCAGCAGTAGAGTATGGGCATTGTTAGTTTTTGTATGTTTTGATCTATGTCTTTGAGCCAAGTGGGGGAGTCTGTTATTGATAAGTTGATTTCAAGATTATGTGATGTATTGATTTCAGTTTGAGGGATACTAGTGAATCAGTTATGGCTTACAGAAGTTGAGATCGATGATGACTCGAGTAAAGGAAATTGTGGATAAAGGTTGTGTTATGCTTTATGGGTATATGTGAAAATTGGATGATTTAGTTGTTATTTGTAAAGGATGTAGCGTGCATGGAGTAGGGATTTGCTCGGCTGTTTTAGAAGTGTGGGTTATTTCCCTGGGTGTTGTGTGCTAATGGCGCACATGTCGTTCGGTTCGTTTGATCAGTTTAAATTTAAATCTGAGTAGAGTTGAAGACTCTCATGAATGATTCTAATGGATGCTAGGTCTAAATGTGGCAATTGAGAATTTTGCGGATTGGTACATGGATAGAATCGGAGGGTTGCATTAGATGGTGTCGAGACTCACATTATTTCTATATCATTATGGATTCTACATTCAGTATCAGGAAGGTAAGATGAACCGCTTAAAGTCACAGGAGGTCTCTTCAGAGCGGGTATATCGGTTGTTGTACTTTTGGAGGTGCTTAAGATTTGTTGTACTTTTGGAGGTGCAACACACCTCTGTAATAGAAAATAAAATAACCCTAGTAATTCAATAAAAGCGGAAGAGAAATACTAAAAGCGTGCCCGAATCTTATTTATAATGCCTTGTGGGTGTCCAAATCTTGCTTGGTTTGTGAAAATTATTTGATTTTATAGTGACGGCAACTTCAATTATTTCCTCTCTCACTTTTAATCCCACAAAAAATTGTAGTCGGGAAGCTTCCATGTGAAAATTTGATAAAAATGGGATTTTTGAATCGGATAATTGAGTAAAATTGACTTTGGTCAATATTTTTGGTAAACGGACCCGGACCCGTGATATGACGGTCCCGGGGGGTCCGTAGGAAAATATGGGACTTGGGCGTATGCCCGGAATCAAATTCCGAGGTCCCTAGCCCGAGAAATAAATTTTTAAAGAAAATTGTTTTCTGAAAATAATCAAGGAATTTGAAAATGAATAATTATGTGAAAACCGTGTTACCGGTCCCATATTACGGTTCCAGAGCCCGAGATAGGTTTATTATGTGTCACTTGTCCTATCTGTGAAATTTGGTGTAAAACGGACTTGATTTGATTGGTTTCGGATCCAAATGAGGAAAAATTGGAGTTAATGAAGTTTTGAGGTTTTTAAAGAAGTTGAAATTTGGCTTGAAAGGTGATTTTATGTTCCTGAGTTCCGAATGAAATTACGAGATCGGGAGTAGTTCCGTTGTGTCATTTATAACTTGTCTGCAAACTTTGAAGTCATTCCGAGTAGTTTAGGACGGTGCGGCGCATTGAAGTGAATTCTAGAATTTCAAAGTTCTTAAGTTTGATCAATGTGGATTTGGGGTTTGATTTCGAGATCCGTTATTGTTTTTCATGTTTCGAAAGTTCGAGCGAGTCCGTATCATGAATACAGACTTGCCGGTGTTTTTTGACGGGGTCCCGAGGGGCTCGGGGGTGTTTTAGACCCCCGAGAGCTAAGTTGGAAAAACCAGAAAATCTGCTATCTGGTTTCCTTCTCTGCGATCGCAGAAGGTGGGTTGCGATCGCAGAGAAGGATTTTGCTGGGCTAGTGATTGTTCACCGCGATCGCAGCCTCCTCTCCGCGATCGCAGAGGTCTGGGTTCCACACCTTCGCGATCGCAGCCCGTTTCTTGCGATTGCATTGAGTCGCGTCTGGGCCAGGTGAGTTTGTGCTTCGCGATCGCAGGACCCATGCCGCGATCGCAGAGGTCTTGCCAGTTGTTCTTCGCGATCGCAGAGGTCCGGCCAGTTGGCCTTCACGATCGTACGCCCCTTGTCACGATCGCAGTGAAGAAATCACTGGGCAGTGTTATAAAATACGGGGCTTAGCCTTATTCCTCCATTTTCATCTTCCTCTTCAGATTTTAGAGAGCTTCTCAAAAGACCTTCCACCACTGTTATTGAGGTAAGTAAATTCGATAGTTTTACTAGTTTCAAACACTAATTCCTAGTTAAATTCACTACTAAATCATCTAAAAATCATAGAATTAGGTAGTAATTTTAGGGTTCTTGAGGATTTTTGGGATTTTCCATGTTAGGCCATAAATTCTTGTATAAATTACATAACTTCGATCCTTAGACTCCGGGTAATTAATTCCTTCATGAATTTTCAAAAATCCGAACGTGTGGGCCCGGGGTTGAATTTTAGTATTCTCTGAGGAATAGTAGGAAATGTATAATTTTGCTTGGGAATTGGTTTATTGAGTACTTATTGTTGTTAATAAATCCATTATGTCTAGATATTCCCGATTCAGAGTTGGATTCGAGAGGAAAGGCTGTGATTGAGGCTTGACTTGCATTTTCTTTGGAGCCGAGGTAAGTGTTTGGCTTAACCTCAGCTTGAGGGATTAGGTATAGAGTCTTATTTGCTATGTGTAACTCATGTCCAACGTATAGGCGTGGTGACGAGTGCCTATGCGTTGCGGTCAAGCATGCCCGTGAGTCAATTGTGATGAAACTTACTGTGTTCTTATTATTCTCCGCATTATGAGTAATTGGTGAATTAAAAGTGATACCTTGATGTTGTTTCATGACGTGGAGAGTTATTGAGTTATTTATTCTAGTTGAGGCTTACATTTTTGAAATTGTAATTCTGATGCGAGGTTGGTTATAGCTGAGACCCTTGTCAAGCATTTGTTGGTGTTGTAATTGATGATTTCTCCTTGCCGGGGCAATATAATTGTATTGATGTATTTCCATGCACTTGAGACTTCTTAGTGTTGACTTTCACATTATGTTGTTGCTTTGTGTTGTCATATACGCACGAGGGGACATTCCCTGCCGAGAGATTGTGAGGTTATGCACGAGGGGACATTCTGTGCCGAGTGTTATTATATATGCACGAGGGAACATTCCGTGCCAAGTGTTATTTATATATGCACGAGGGGACATTCCGTGCTGAGTGATTGTGAGGTTATGAACGAGGGGACATGCCGTGCCTTTTTCTGTTCATTATCTGTTGAGAAGTTAAATTCCTGCCTTTATTTCTTTTGCATATCAATTGCTTCCCTGTTCTGCCGTGCTAGCAATTGTTGTCCCTTTTACCCCCAGCATGTCCTCCCCGTATCTGTCTTGCTTATTTCTGTTGCCATCTTTCCTGTTATTATATAAAGCTGTACAGGTACATATGTTGTTGTTGGTCCTAGTCTCGTCACTACTTCGCCGAGGTTAGGCTCGACACTTACTCAGTACATGGGGTCGGTTGTACTGATGCTACACCTGCACTTCTTTATGTTGTGCAGACTACGCAGCCGGACCCGGTGATCACTGACGGTCGGAGCATCTCATCAGTTAACATAGGAGACATCGAGGTAGACCCTCAGACGTTCGTGGGCCTTGACGTCACCTTCTACTATTCACTTTCAGCTCTATCTTACTTTGTATTTCAAAGACAGTCCTATGTACTTATTGCCAAACCTTTTGTTTGTAGTAATCTCTTAGACAGTTCGTGAGTATGTGACACCAGTTCTGGGATTTGTATATGGGTTGTATTTCGAAAAGTGCTATGTTGTATGTAGGTTATTTTGTTAAATTTCATTGTGGGCCATCGATGCCTTAGTTATCCTGTTCGTTTTAGTTGTTAATGAGTTTTATTTAGTTCAAACGTTGGCTTATCTAGCGGGTTCAACGTTAGACACAGTCATGGCCCGAAGGTGGGATTTCGGGTCGTGACAACAAATAGTCACATATATTAGTAATTAGCCTATGGGGATATTTTACTTCTTACAAGGTTAGAAAGGAGACTTACCTCGTCCCAAAACAAACTTCTTGGTTCAAAAGGTGCTCAAACCTCCAAACTTGGTGCCAAACGACTCGAAACTAGTCAAATATCATATATATTAATCAATTTATGCTCAAAAGTTCATATCCCCATTATTAACGTGATTACCCAACCCTAAATGCAAGGTTCCTAAAATTCACCCCTGGGCCCACGTGCCCGGATTTCGGAAATTTTTGAAGGAAGTTGTTACCCACAACCTAAGGAACATAAATATATGAGTTTTACTAAGTTTCATGATCATTTTCGTGGTAAAATCTCATTTTTGTTAAACCCTTGATTTTTCATCTAAACCGATGATTTCTACCAATTTTCATGTGGAAATCTACCCATAATATATGTATTAAACTCATATTTAGTAGAAATTACTTACCTCACAAAGCTAGGTCGAAATACCCTTCTTAGAAGCTCTCAAATCGCCCAAGAGTGGAAGAAAATATGATAAAAATGGCCCTAGACCGTATTAAATGAGGTTCACTGCCTCTAGCGATTTCCGCACCTGTGGTCATAGAGCCACACCTATGCCCTCGCTTCTGTGGACAAAGGTCCGCTTCTTCTGAAATCTCCTAGGCCGGCTGGAGTCTCTTCTGCAGTCCCGCTTCTATGGAGGATGGTCCGCACTTGCGGAACCTTGGCTGCCCTCCCTTGGCAGCTTCTGCGAGGCTTGGTTCGCACCTGCAGCTATTGCTTCGGCTCCCAACTTGGACCGAGCCTCGTTCGATCACACTCGGGGCTCCCGGGGCCCTTCCCGAACATACCCGCAAGTGTGGAATCATAAAACGGACTCTCTCAAACTCTCTGAAAGCCCGAAACAACATTAAAACTAAATATCGCACCCGAAAACCAATTGAATCAAACTTAAGAACTTCAATTTCTTCAATTTACTTCCAATGCGCCGAAAGTACATACACTACTCGGAATGACACCAAATTTTGCGTGCAAGTATTAAATGACATAACGGAACTATTCCCGGACTCAGGATTCTGTTTGGACTTCGATATCACCAAAATCTTCTCCAAACCAAGTTTAAAGAACTTCAAGAACCAACTGTTGATATTAGGCGCCAGAGTGCTTCCGAGTCATTTACGAACCTATTGTAACCACCAAATTCTGATTCCGAGGTCGTTTACTTAAAATGTTGACCGAAGTCAAACTTGGCCTTTCATGCCAACCTTAAGGAACCAAGTGTTCCGATTTCAATTCGAACCCTTCCAAATCTCGAACTAACCATCCCCACAAGTTATAACACAGTAAAATCATGTACGGAAAGTCTTATTTAGGGGAACGGGGTTCTAGATAGAAAAACGACCGGTCAGGTCGTTACACTTTCCACCTCTTAAACAAACGTTCGTCCTCGAACGCGCCTAGAATCAGACCCAGAGCTCTGAAAAAGTGAGGATATCTACTCTACATGTCCTCCTCGGACTCCCAAGTTTCCTCCTCGACTGGTTGAGCCCTCCACTAGACCTTCACCGTGGAAATCCTATTGGACCTCAACTAGCGTTCCTGCCTAGCAACAATGGAAACTGGATCCTCCTCGTTACCCAAGCTCTCATCTAGCTGAATAGTGCTGAAGTCTAACACATGTGACAAGTCGAGATGATACCTCTGGAGCATTGACATGTTGAAAACCGGATGAACTTCCGTAGACTAGGCAAAGCAAGCTCATAAGAAACCTCCCCAATTCGCTTAAACACCTCAAAGAGGCCTATAAACTTGGGGCTCAACTTTTCTTTCTTCCCAAACCTCATGATCGCCTTCATCGGCGAGACTTTCAAGAGAACCTTCTTGCCCACCATGGATGATATGTCACGCGCCTTCCGATCCGCGTAACTCTTCTGTCGGGACTGTGTTGTGCGGTGTCGCTTCTGAATCAACTTTACCTTTTCCAAGGCATCTTTCACTAAATCAGTACCATACAACCTAGCCTTGGCGGGCTCAAACCACCCAATGGAAATTTCTGACTATGTAAAGCCTCGAACTGAGCCATCTTGATGTTTGACTGGTAACTGTTGTTGTAAGCAAACTCCGCCAAAGGCCAGAACTGATCCCACTTTCCCCCAAAGTCAATCACACATGCTCTGAGCATGTCTTCCAAGATCTGAACTGTCCGCTCTTACTGTCCATCGGTATGTGGAGGAAACGTGGTGCTGAGCTCTACACGGGTACCTTATTCACTATGTACGGCTCTCCAGAAATGCAAAGTGAACTGAGGGCCTCTATTTGATATGATGGAAACAGGCACACCGTGCAACTGAACTATCTCACGAATGTAAATCTGGGCCAACCTCTCTGAAGTATAAGTAGTGGCAACTTGAATGAAGTGTCCCGACTTGGTCAACCTGTCTACAATGACCCAAACTGTATCAAACTTCCGCAAAGCCTGTGCAACCCAACTACGAAGTCCATAGTGATGCGCTCCCACTTCCACTCAGGTATGGTCATCTGCTGGAGTAGATATCCTGGCCTATGGTGCTCATACTCAACCTCCTGGCAATTTAGGCATCTAGCCACATACTCAACTATGTCTTTCTTCATCCGCCACCACCAATAATGCTGCCTCAAGTCACGATACATCTTCGTAGCACCTGGATGAATGGAATACCGGGGAACGATGTGCCTCCTCTAGAATCCTCTCCCTCAGGCCATCAGCGTTAGGAACACATAGACGACCCTGGAGTCGCAGAACACCATCCTCGCCAATAGATACCTCCTTGGCACTACCCTGAAGTACCGTCTCTATAAGAACTATCAAGTCTGCACCATCAAACTGTCGAGCCTTGATCTGCTCCAATAGTGAAGATTGGCAACAGCACATACAAGAACTCAGTTGGGCTTTGAAATATCCAACCTCACAAGTCTGCTAGCCAAGGATTGAATGTCCAAAGCTAGTGGCCTCTCCTCAGCTGAAATGAGTGCCAAACTACCCATATTCTCCGCCTTCCTGCTCAAAGCATCTGCGACTACATTTGCCTTGTCCGGATGATAAAGAATGGTGATGTCATAATCCTTCAATAACTCAAGCCATCTATGTTGCCTCAAATTTAGATCTTTTTGTTTGAAAAAATGCTACAAACTGCGATGATCGCTGTAGACCTCAAGAGACACCCTATGTAGATAATGCCTCGAGATCTTAAGAGCATAAAAAATCGCGGCCAACTCCAAATCGTGCATAGGATAATTCTTCTCATGGGGCTTCAGCTGACGTGAAACATATGCAATAACTTGCCCCTCCTGCATCAACACAAAACCCAAGCCAACACGTGAAGCGTCTCAATACCAGTGTACATCCCTGAAATGGAAGGCAACACTAGAAATGGTATTGTCGTCAAGGCCGTCTTCAGCTTCTGAAAGCTCGCCTCACAATCATCGTACTAACGGAATGGAGCACCCTTCTGGGAAAATATAGTCATAGGTGCTGCAATGGATGAAAATCCCTCCACAAACCGGCGATAATAACCTGCTAACCCAAGAAAACTCCCGATCTCAGTCGCTGAAGTGGGACGAGGCCAACTCTGAACTGCCTCAATCTTCTTGGGATCCACCTTAATACCCTCAATTGATACAACATGCCCCAAGAATGCCACAGAATCTAGACAAAACTCACACTTGGAGAACTTAGCATACATCTTCTGTTCCCTCAAGGTTTAAAACACCACTCTCAAATGCTGCTCGTGCTCCTCCATGCTACATGAGTAAATCAAGATGTCATCAATGAAGACAATAACAAAGGAATCAATATAAGTACTGAACACCTTGTTCATCAAATTCATAAACGCCACTGGGGCATTAGTCAAGCCGAAGGACATCACTAGAAACTCATAATGGCCATATCTAGTACGGAAGGCAGTCTTCGGAACATCTGAGTCCTGAATCTTCAACTGATGGTACCCTGATCTCAAGTCAATCTTAGAAATAACCGTAGCACCCTACAACTAGCCAAACAAATCATCAATACACGGCAACAAATACTTGTTCTTAATGGTGACTTTTTTCAACTGGCGGTAATCAATGCACATCCGCATAGTCCAATTCTTCTTCATCACAAATAATACTGGTGCACCCCAAGGTGATACACTCGGCTCGACGAACCCCTTCGCTAGCAACTCCTCAAGTTGTTCCTTCAACTCCTTCAATTCTTTTGGATCCGTACGATACGGTGGGATAGATATAGGCTGAGTTCCTGGAGCCAAGTCAATACAAAATTAAATATCATGATCTAGCGGCATGCCTGGAAGGTCAGAAGGAAACACATAGGCGAACTCTCAAACTACTAGCACTGAATCAATCGTCGGAGACTCTGCGGTAGTATCCCAAACATAGGCTAGATAAGCAAATCAACCCTTCTCGACCATGTGTGGAACCTTCATAAAATATACAACCCGGCTAGATGTACTGACGGATGAACCCTTCCACTCCAACCTCGACAACTCTAGCATCGCTAAGGTAATACTCTTGGCATAGAAATCAAGGATGACGTGATATAGAGATAGCCAGTCCATGCCCAAGATGACCTCAAAATATGTCATATCATGTAACAGAAGATCTTCCCTAGTATCATATCCACAAAATGTAACCACAACAGACCGGTATATCCGATCCACAACAACATAATCTCCCACGGGAGTGGACACATAAATAAGAGTACCTAAAGACTCGTGAGAAATATCCAGAAAATGAGCAAACATGGATTACACATATGAATAGGTAGATCCTGGATCAAATAATACCGAAACATCCCTACCTGTCACAACCCCAAAAACACCCGGTCGTGATGGCGCATGTCGTGGAATCAGTCAAGCCACGCATTTTGTTTTGGTTTAAAGTTGTTTTCAGAAAAATCATTAATTTAGTAGCAAAAGTATCATTACAAATCCATTTAAAAGTTTAACATCATTAAAACATAAATAATAAAACCAATCCCTGAACTAGTGTCACCGATTCATGAGCTACTATAAATAAAATGTCGAAATAAAAAGTTGACATAATACTATCTGAAATAATAAAATGTGATAGGTAGGTAAAAAAGGAGAATATGAGGCTACGATCGCCAGCTGCTACGTTGAAGACTCCAAAAGAAACTGTGAAAGCTAATCAGCAATCGCTACCAGGTCCTGATGTACTAGGATATGCACACAAGGTGTAGGGGGTAACATGAGTATACCAACTAAGAAGTAATGAACCCAAACTATGGGCTGAGAGGGAGTGATGGACTAAACCTCAATAAATGTATTGAAAACAGTGTACGAATCTAGGTATCTTCACAGTTCTAACAGACAATGAAAGGAAACAGAATGATTCAGATATGATCAGTAACTCATGTATAACTCAGTATACTCTACGTGCCAATATGTCAACTATATGAAATGCACATAGTGCTCACAATCTCTCACATATGAGTCCCCTCAGTACTGTATATGGCTCTCACGGTCCAGGGAAGATCTATCCCGGAATATACATAAACACAAGTGACCGTAGTCACTCAGTACTGAGGAAGGCCAATCTAGCCCCACGAAGAAGATCCATCTCCAGAATACAACGCTCGGACAAGATCCATGTCCAGGGAAGATCCATCCCTCAATATCATCACTTCGGACAATATCCATGTCCAGGGAAGATCCATCCCTCAATATTATCACTTCGAACAAGATTCATCTCCAGGGAAGATCCATCCCTCAAATATCAATGCGCTCACTGGGGGTGTAAAGACTCCGAAGGGGATCCTCTTAGCCCAAGCGCTATAACAAGCTAATGTAGGCATAAACAATATCTCGCTGCGCTGTGCAACCCGATCCCATACTGTCACTTAAAATCAGGCTCTCGGCCTCACTCAGTCGCCACTCTCCAGTCTCACACACACGGGCTCAAAATGTCATGTTACTAGCCCGAACAATGATATAATGTGTCAAATAACGATTTCCAAGACTGAGAAATGATATGATATGCTATGATAGGACTGAGTATGTAACATCAATAAAACACATGAGAAGACAACAACAAATGACCACTCGGGTCTCAACAATATCGACGTGAAGCCTTAAGATAGTACTTAGCATGATTTCTAGCATAACATATTAACCACATTGATAGGAGTACGAATATCAATCCATAATAGCTACTAGCTGGTGCCATGGGATGATCCAGGCCACAATCATACAGTGTACGCCCGCACGCCCGTCACTTGGCATGTGCGTCACCTTAATTATAATCATACAACATATAGTTCGGGGTTTCAAACCCTCATAACCAAGTTTGGAAACATTACTTACCTCAAACCGGCAAAATCCTAGCCCACAATGTCTTCTCCTCTAGACTCGGCCTCCGATTGCTCCAAATCTAACCAAAATCATATTTATATCATCAATATATGCTAAGGAACAAAGCACACTCGAAAATTATCAAATTTAACTAAAAATTCCAAAATTGACCGACCGCAACCCCCGGGCCCACGTCTCGAAATCTGACAAAATTCACAAAATTATGGAATCCATTCACTCACGACTCCATCCATACTAGTTTTATTCAAATCCGACTCCAATTCGATGTTCAAATCTCAAAAAAATTATTTATGAAGTTTCTACAATTTCCCCCAAATTTCTATCTCAAAGTACTAATCAAATTATGAGATCATTGATATATTCATGTATATTAACCAAATCCGAGTTAGAATCACTTACTCCGATCTATTTCTTGAAAAACCTTCGAAAAATCGCCACAAACCGAGCTCTCTAGGTCCAAACTGTGAAATAATGCCCTAAATCCCGTTTATATAGTGCATTTTCTGATCTCCATTCCGCTGACAACGGAATTTCGGGCGCTGCAGCGGAACCAACCTCCGCGGACGCGAAACATTAGCGCTGACCGCGCTTCTGGTGGATGCACAAATAGGCCTCAGTATTTTGGCATTAACTTTTTCTAAAGATGTCCAAATTATGTTTTCTTTAGCTTTCGGAGAACTAGACACGAAGGGCTACAACTTTTGTTGTTAAATCATCTCAAAGTTTCTTCTAGATCAAAAGATATAGGCTCTCGAAGTCAGATCATTGAACTTGCGGATTCTTCCTTGGAGCGCCTCAACGCCCAAAATTCCGCCCTCAGCGCCTCAATTCCGCCCTCAGCGAAAGTTCCTTCACCCTCAGTGGAAAGTTTAAGCCCCAGAACCATGCCTGAGTTCCGGTAATGCCCAGACTCACTCAAAACTCACACGAAACACACCCAAGGCCCTCGGGACCTTAACCAAACATGCCAACACATCCCATAACCTCATTCAAACTTAGTAGAGCCTTCGAACCACTCAACACGACGCTAAAACACCAAATCAACCTCGGATTCAAGCCTAAGAACTTAGAAACTTCCAAATTGCCAACGATGCCGAAACCACCCAATTCATGTCCGAATGACCTAAAAATTTGCACGCACATCCAAAATGGCACTACGAACGTGTTCCAACTTTCGGAATTCCATTCCGACCCCGATAGCTAATTTTCCAATGCCGACCGGAAATCGCCAAAAATCCAATTTCGCCAATTCAAGCCTAATTCTACTCCGGACCTCAAAACAACATTCCGAGCACTCTCCTAAGTCCCAAATCACCTAACGAAGCTATCCGAGCCACAAAAATCACATTTTGAGATCATTTACCTATAAGCCAACTTCCGGTTGACTTTTTCAACTATTAAGCCAACTTAAGAGACTAAGTGTCTCATTTCTCTCCACCATCACTCCGAACCCGAGCCAACTGACCCAACAAAACATAATAGAGTTGAGCCACATATAATGAAGTAGAAAGGGGGGAAACAAGGCTAAAACTCTCAGAACGACCGATTGGGTCGTTACACTCTCCCTCACTTAAACATACATTCGTCCTCGAACGTGCCCATAGTTGTTAAAAACTCATCCAAATCTCCGTGTAGTCCTACCATGCACATACCCGGGGGTGATCCCACGTCACCCTATCCCATATAGGTTCGATAACACAACATAACTGAAATTTCACAATTCAACCTGACTCACAAACCTTAGAACCAAATTTCCACTTCTGAAATAATTTACAAGATCAAAATTCCACAACTATAAACTAAATAAGTCTTAACACGCTGTATCAAGCCATATCCGTAACCCAAGATGTAATCACATAATATAACGCATGACGCAAACACTCATAGCGATAACTCCTAATCACAATAGCTGCTCAAAACAACCCAATACCGATACATAACATCTTATCAAGCAATTCCTCGCTCTAACACTTTCATATACTGCCGATGATGAAAGAAACACATAGAAACTAGCAACCATTCGTCCGATCAGCCAGTCATGGAGCTCCCCCTTTCTCCGATAGGAACGATAGCAGATTTCTAAGCCAACTTCCGATATCATCCTTCCAACCATGCTGTAGTCAACTCTGGTAGTATTCATTCTAGGTCCCATGACCTCATTTCATCTAACACGACCACTCTGATGACATGACACATCAATACGATCCAAAGCCATAACCTGTGCAACTCGTGTACTCAATAGCAACATCCCACGAACTCAGATCATAGAAAAGATTCACGGGAGAGGACTATCCTGCCATTAACAATTACCATCACAAAACCATGCTAAGAGCCTGGCACACATCGTAAAATCAAAACACACGAATCTGACACCAAGGATCATATCCCAACATAACTTCGCTGCGATGCGCGACCCCATCCACACACTGCTCCTCATGAAGTTCCTCAAGTCACAATGCTCAAAGTGCATTACCATACCCACAGAGAATTAAATGATATAATGCCACTCAACCCAAAAGAACATAACCGATACGCCCTAAATCACGCAAGAGCCAATTACCCATCTCCCTCAAATTCCGCTATAAAATTACAATAGAGCCGCACCAGGTGTCACAACCCAAAACCCGATTCAGTTCGTGATGGCACCTAACGGTGAGGTTAGGCAATCCAACATATAAATCCTTAGGAGATACTACCCCAGAACTCGATATTCTAGTTATTTATAAATTATAACAATTATAATGCGGAATATAACAGCGATATGAGGCAGGCCGTAGATACAAGCTGAACCAGAGCTAGGCCAAATATATAAAACTTCGAAACCCAACATAACTACAACAAGTGTGTGCCAGGACTAGTGTCAACGGGAGGCACACAGATACAACAACTGAAATATATATACAAAAATACAATCCGCAGTCTAAAACAAAAGACTGAGCAAAATGAAACTAGAAGGCTCCAGAGGTGCTGTCAGGATGACGCCAAGAAGACAGCTCACCGTATGGAGTGACACCGCGATCAGTATCTACCAGCGGACGGACAACCAGACGGTCCAGCCTCAAGACCTGCAAAATCAAGTGCAGAAAAAAGAAAAGAAAGTGCAGCATGAGTACATATAAACAAATATGTACCCAGTGAGTATCCCGTCTAAACTCGTAAAGAGTAGTGACGAGAGGTAGAATATATACTCACTAAGGTCCAGTACATAATAAAATAAGGTACATACCGAGCAATAAATCATGTGAGAAAATACATCAAGTATAAGGACAGGTAATCAACAAACATGTAACTGATCTTAAAAAGCACCTTTCCTTTTCATTATCTGAAACACCTTATCTTGTTATCTCAATTATTCACTTTCCACTACTCAGTATTGCTTCTCAACTCACCATCGTACGATCCCAACTCAATGTAGATGCTAATGAAT
>ML288527.1:354-40886 GCA_005239495.1 Nicotiana undulata
TGTGGATTAAATACCTTGTTGTGCTTAAGTAGTGAATGATTTTATTATATTTGTGAAGTGGGTGTTTGTTATTTTAATTATTCTTGTTGTTTAATGTTTTCAAAGGGATTAGCTAACCCTAGGACTCGCTCATTAACTCCGAATTAATTTTGGAAAAGATTATTTGGGGTTGGGAAAGATTAGTTAACAAGAACTTGAGGATTTAACCCTCATTTTATAGATTCTACCTAGGGATAGGATTGAACTACTTGTAGCCAAATCCGGAAGTGCTTAATCTCCTAATTGGACTAGGAATAATTCATTTAGGAAGTCTTGTTAGTCTTTGGGAAAAGCTAATTTAGAAATATTATCCGTGGCTAATTAACATAGCTCACTCATATTTGTAAAATCGTGAAATACATTGGATCGTTACTTGAGTGTAATTTCCGATGCATTCATTCTTGTTGCCATTGATCATTTTACTCGCTTTCTAGGTTAGTTTATATTTTCGCATTTAGCTATAAACAATTATCAAAAACCCAAAATCTTAATTATTTGGCATTGCGCGATAAGTGATAACTCTCTAGCATTCCTAATCGCCCTCATATTGTTCTCTATGGGATTCGACCCCAACCTTGTTGGGTTACTATATTTGACAACGATCGCTTGCACTCTTTTAAGGTGTAAATTGAGCGTATCAGTGTACTACTGAAGCGAGGAGGATGAAACTTTGTGAACTTATCCACTCTCTTCAGCTAATCAAAATCGCAGGCCTATTCTCAGGCTGCGCGACAATAGTAGGCTAAACTTTCCCCGCTGGCAACACTGTGAGAGTCTGATAATCACGGGCCACCTACTCTTTGGTACAAGTAGTTGGGAGTCTGCGCTCTGTCCTCTGCCTACGAAATAGCTGGTACAGTGGGAAATGCCCTGGCTTGAGCCAGACTCTTGAAAAAGACAACCATGCGTACCAATGTATCCTGAAAAACTGGCGAAACAAATAAACCTTAGGGAACAGGGGCTGGTACCTCCGGCTCAACATAATCATGAAAATGATCCTCAATAGGAGCTATTGATGGCTTGACAGAAGCTGCACGAGTAGGGGCTCTTGTTGCGGCATGCGCTCGGCCCCTACCTCAAATCGGCACCAGCCTCTCATGGCCCTAGCCTAGGGTACCGGCTCCTTCTCAGCTACACCAGATGATCGTGTCCTCACTATCTATGAAAGAATAGAAGAATAATGATTTAGACTTGAGGATAAACAAATCCGCATGATAGAGAATGAAATAAAGAGAAGTTTTTCTAATAGCCTTGTAGCCTATCGAGGATAAGTACAAATGTCTCCATAGCGATCGGTAAGACTCTACTAGACTTGCTCATGAATTGTGAGACCTAAGCAACCTAGTGCTTTAATACCTACTTGTTACAATCCAAAATGCCACAGGAACAATAATGGCACCTAACACCACTTGCTAGGCAAGCCAACAACAAATAAGCAAAAATAAAGTTAAATAAAAGTGTTAAAATGTCTTAATAACGGAATAATAATAAATTACTAAAGACAATAGTAATACAACTAAAAACCATCCCACGCCCTGGTGTCATCAAGTATATGAGCGCTACAGACTTTAAATGCAGAGTCTAATCCAAAAATACAGTATTGTTTGAAAGATAGAATGATAATAATATAAACTAAGAGAAAAGGGACTGCAAGGCATGCGAAAGGTAGCAACGTTTACCTCAAAATCCCCAAAATTGGTATTGATGCCACCCTCTAACAATCACCCCTCTCAACAATATTTGAATTTGCACATAAAGTGTAGAGTGCAGTCTGAGTACAACCGACTACATGTACTCAATAACAAACAAGCCCAACCCCAGGTTGAAAGCAGTGACAAGCTTAGCAAGGTCTATTCATTCTCAATAGCCAATAATAAACAATAACGGTAATATCAAGTTCAAACTTTTCAAAATAAGAAAGGAAACAATCATGCTATTCAAGAATAACAATTAAGGCATAAATTCTTCTACGTAAATTACTTAAACATGATTTTATAAATTTAAGTATGATCCCAATTTCTCCACATCAAATAGAGACATCAAGTACCAATTACCCCGAGGAAATAAACACAACTTTGTACCTACATGACAAATATACATGCTAGAATCAACACCATTGCAATTAAATCATCAAGTATACCCAATCTCAGCACATGTATAGTGCCTTACACAAATTCCCTTCAATTATCACACACAATCACACTCTGCACTCTGCACTGTACGGGTGCCTAACACAAGTCCCTTATCAAGCATATATATGCCCTGTGTGTCTGCATCCACAGCTTAATACCCGACTCCAAAGGGGCGGGTCCTAGCCCAAGTGTTGATCGGATCTAAGTTAACGATCAATATCACTTAGCCCAATATGGGGCCTTGTGCACGCGACACCCCATAATCAATACCACTCAGTCAAATGTGGGTCTAGCGTACGCATCACCTTACTATCAATATCAAATCGACTCTTTGGCCCAAGATCAGTGATGAACTACTCGAGTCTCAAATGTTCACATCTCACAGTACTCAACCCAAACAGTGTTACACATATAAAGGCATAAAAAACATGTGAGATAACATATAAAGAATGTACATAAACAAGAATATAATATACATCATGACTGAGAATATCACGACAATTCTTGCCACACAAAACCCCAAAAACGAGCCTCCATTTCATCCATCCCGCTCCAATACGGTAGGCAACATCATCGTCGATCTCTCTGTTACCCTGTATCACAGACCCAAGATATTTGAATCTCTTACGGAGATGACTTGTGTATCCAGCTTCACGTCCACTTCTGCTTCATGAGCCCCAACACTAAACTTACACTCCAAGTACTCATTCTTCGTCCTGCACAACTTGAAATTTTTAGAGTCCAGGGTCTATCTTCCACACCTCTAGCCTAACATTAACCTTACAACGCGTCTCATCAATCAGCACTATGTCATCTGCAAATAACATACATCATGACACATCTCCTTGAATGTGTCGCGTCAACACATCCATCGCCAGGGCAAATAAAAATAAGCCAAGATCTGATCCTTGATGCAAGCCCATCTCCACTGGAAAATAGTCCTAATCATCTCCCACAGTCCTCACATGAATCCTAGCTCCATCATACATGTTCTTAATCACCATAATATATGCCACCGGAACACCGTTAATCTCCAAACATCTACGCATAAAAAATTATTGACTGTACTATTTGATCGTATATTAATAGACTATGATTAAGGGACACGGTTTCCACTCTTTTGGCACAATTCAAAAATTTCCACCCAATCTAGAGTTGTGACCTTAGAGTGTTCTAATCAGGACCTTTTTAATCAACTATCTTTTTATAAAATAAAAAAAATAACTAAAACGCAAGTTTCCAAGACCTTATCATATTCATCCCATTTCGGTATTACCATCTCCTTTTATGAATTTCATATAAAATGATAAAGCAAAACTTATTTTCTAACTTGAGCAAAAAATATTACAAAAATAGGACAAAAATTCAATCTCCCTTTTTATGATGTATTTCATCAATGAATTCACACTTTTAGCTTGATCATAGAACATAAATGTTTGTTCTACCCACAATGTCACAGTTTACATTGTGCATCTCGTTAACTAGCCACTAGGTCCACACCAAAAATATAATTTTATTTCATGTTGGTCCATTAATTAATACAAAAAATATACTAATTAGCAAAACCTATGAAGTTCATTAAGATCCTTTTACTGTTGTACGAACTCTCTTTAAATATATATATATATCCTCATTGTTTCTTTTTTTTTTGGGGAGTAACAGTTACATTAAAAATTTGCAAAGATTATGATGATTACCTATTAGAATTTACCAGTTAATTAAACTTATGTTTCAATGCATCCAATCCAGTGGTATATACTCTATCAGTTTCATTTATATGATCCTATTTTTTTTAATTGACTTCCAAGAAAAATGACTCATTTCTGAATGAAAAAAATAATTTAAACTAAAATTTTCACAATACGAAACTTTTATAGCTACATGACTAGTATTGTATATATAAAAATACAAATTTCAAAAGTTTTATAATCAGACAAATAGTATGATGCATTTATGATTATATAAGTATCAATAGTGCCTAGTCAAATAGGTTTAGTTTAACATGTTATGTTATGGAGCAAGTATGGTCGATACTAAAAGGACAATTATGAGTTCAAAAGTGAGAAACCTTCCCTTTTGAGAGAAAGAAGGAAAGAAAGAAAAAAGGAAGGAAGGAAAGAAGCTTGCTAATAAATAGCCTTTTGACAATATACATACGACTAAAAAAGGTCAAAAGTCAACCATACGAAAAAATTGTTCTAACTTTGAACACTTCAACAATAGTGGCTCTTCACGGGAAAAAGAAGAAAGAAAAAAAAATGTAGAAATTAATTCCCCATCTATAAATGCCTTTGCATTCTTGGACTTCCCTCCACACACAACTTAACTAAAGAAAAGATGAATTTCTCTTCAAGAAAACATTTCATTTTCCTCTTTGCATTAGGTATAGTACTAGTTGTTGTTCCAAGAACAATCTTGGCACAAAACTGCGAGTCATGTGCAGAAGACTTATGTTGCAGCAAATGGGGCTTTTGTGGTACTGGAAATGATTATTGCGGTCAAGGGTGTCAAGGAGGGCCTTGTTTTAGTGCTTCAGCATCAAGTAACGGAGGTTCAGTTGCTGATGTTGTTTCTAATGCATTCTTCAATGGAATAGCAGATCAAGCTGCTTCTACCTGTGAAGGAAAAGGGTTTTATACAAGGGCTAGGTTCCTTGAAGCTCTTCAATCTTATCCCAAGTTTGGTACTATGGGTTCTACCGATGATTCTAAGCGTGAGATTGCTGCTTTCTTTGCTCATGTCACCCATGAAACTGGACGTAAGTTATCCTACTAATTGCTTGCTCTTTTTTTTCTTATCCATTTGTTTCAATTTATATGAATCTATTTGGCTAAAATAGAATTTAAGAAATAAAATAAGGCTTTAAAACTTAAGTTTTTGTAGTCTTAATCATATTATAACATTTGTATAACTATAAAAAACTATCATTGAGAGAAAATAAGAAGTTTACGTTAAATCGTTATCAAATTTAAATAGGGATAGTTCTTTTGAAATGGACGAAAAAGAAGAATAAGGTCTAAATATGAAAATATAAAATGTATTATTTATTGCACGTTCACATGTACCAACTTCAAATTTGGATCTGCTTTTCATTAAAACAAAAATTCACCAAACGCGTACGTATATACTCTCTTTCGTGTTATGAAAAATATTCAATAGTCCCTATATATATATATATATCGAGTTTACGTTTTATGCAATGTTAGAACTTATTTATACTATTAGGCCATTTATTAAGTATTACAGGTAAAATTTCTTATAATAATTAATTAACCTGCAATTGCATATTAAAATTCAATGATGGTGTTAAAGAATCTTTACATCATCTAACATATATTATTACTTAAATGTTTTAACAATAGAGGTTTCCTGTTTTGGTTTATACAGACATGTGCTTCATAAATGAGATAAATGGTCCTTCAGGCGACTATTGTGATGAGAAAAACACAGAGTACCCTTGTGTCTCAGGCAAGAACTACTACGGTCGAGGACCCATCCAACTATCATGGAACTTCAACTATGGACCTGCCGGAAAATCCATAGGATTCGATGGCTTAAATGACCCTGACATTGTGGCTAGAGATGCTGTTATTTCCTTCAAGACTGCCCTTTGGTATTGGATGAACAATTGTCATTCTTTCATTACTTCTGGCCAAGGTTTTGGCCCAACCATTCGAGCCATTAATGGCCAGATTGAATGTGACGGACGCAACCCTCAGACTGTTGCCAGAAGGGTTGAGTATTATACTGAGTATTGTCAACAACTGGGTGTGGAGACTGGGGATAATCTCACCTGTTAGGACCTAAGTAATTAAAGAATAACCAAAGATTTTAATTATTAGTTGCTCCACGGTTGTGAGGCTTACATATATATGTTGTGAGAATTGAATAAGTCCATTATACATGATTTTATTTTAAAAAGAATATATGATTATATTACACAGTTGGAGATGCGACTGAGCAAAATGTGCTTCTTTGTTATGTTTTTATTTTTGCTGCATTTTGTTATTTACCCGGAACTATGGGGTCCCTAAATAAAGAAATAAAAATAAAATAATGTAATGGATGGAGAAGTGACAAAGGTACCTACAATATCAGATGCAATTTGCAATTGCAAGTTGCCGAAACCTCTTGTGAATGGTCGGAAACAAGGACAACTTTTTCTATAAATATTTCGCGACCGAAAAATCATTAATCGTGATGGTACCTAACTAGATCCGCCAGATAAGCCAATTAACAGACAATACAAGCCAAATGAAATTATAAAAAAATAATGAAGAATTGTCTAAGCTTTTACAAATTTCCCAAGAATTGGTAGTACAAATCATGAGCTTCTAAGACTTAGAATTTACAAGCCGATACAAATATTTACACGATCTGTTGAAAACTACATAAACAGTTTAATAAAATCTAAAGCTACCAAGAACAAGTGGCAGCTATATTTGGAATATAGGAACATCTTTTGAGTCAGGTCCAAACATCACCAGCAGCTCCGCTCCAAAAGAAGTCTGCACACAAGATGTAGAAGTGCAGTATGAGTACAACTAACCCCATGTACTCAGTAGGTATTTTGTCTAACCTCGTTGAAGTAGTGACGAGGCTTTTTATTATAAAGATGTTTACTAATAATAGTTTGTACCGAAATCTAGCAGTAGGACTATACTACAGTATAATAGAATAGAGTACGTGAAATGAATGTACAGAATAATAACAGAGTACTAGAAGAAATCACAATTCAACAGGTTCCCAATATCTCACCCAATCCTTTCCTTAGAGCGAAAACTAATAAACCACAATAATCACCTCAAAACTTTCATAGTGTGAGAAATATAATCAAGATATCAAATCCAACTGCATGGCAACACCCTTCGTGCATTTATCTCATCCTCACCAATTATGCGTAAAACGGTACCAACCGAATGGCAGAAATGCCAATAACACAAATGACAAGGTAGGAATTACGCAAGTAGCAATAATGAACGCGAATGTACATAAGAACATCAGTAACAGACTAGGCAGAAAGCATAGAGGATATGACAACGATTAGGAAAAAAGAATATATATATATAACTCTAACTAACTAGCATGGTGAAGGCATGAAGATAGATATGACAAATAAGGAAGAGGACACATGATCTTTATAAGTTAAAAAGTAGAGATATGAATGACTAACATGGAAGAAGACTTATACTTAAGTACAACAAAACAGATATGACATGGATGCAATCATAACAGCAGGAAGTAGGCATGATATTTGCAAGTTAAGAAAATAGAATGAATGGGTAACACGACAACAATTGAGATAGATGATAAAGACTGAACATTGACGACAAATCACATAAGAACCATAAACACGACAATAACAACTCAAGGTAAGGACATGAAGATATCTACAAGAAAAGGACATCACAACATAATGCATGTCCCTCGTCCTCACTTGCACGGAAACACCCTTCGTGCCATCAACTCGCTATAACATGAAAGCATAATAATACAAATGCAATGGCATGACATCACCCTTCGTGCTTTTACTTACATAATATGGCACGCCATCACCCTTCGTGTTTTTACTCAAAAATGATATGGCCCGAAATCACCCTTCGTGTTTTTACTCTCAATAATATGGCACGGCATCACCTTTCGTTCTTTACGCTATTCCTTACCAAGAATATGTATATCAGTGAAAAACAAGGCAGGAAGCATAAATAACGTCAAGGAGAGTGTTTAAACGAATATACCACATGAGTCACAATCACAACTTTCCAAGCCAACAATGGTTCAATAAATCTGCAAGAATATTATTATTCAAGTATTTCCACAAATCTCACAAATGATCTACAACACAAGTATAGAATCTAGTATCTCAAGGATGTCGGCCGCATCAATGTATTAATGGTTACGCATAGTGATGACCGAATTAAACACATCAATGTATTCTCAGAATTCCATCAAATTAGATTAAGTTATAATAAGCTAAGTATTAGTTTCTAACATTTAATACTATATTCTTAGTATCTAGGAATGAAGAAAGGCATGAAACAAGAAGGTCACATGAATCTACAAGACACAATTTATAGCATAATTTACCCCAGAGCATGGTTAACTCTGGCACATACATATATACTCGTCACCTCATATATGTATCACCTCCGCATGTAGCAAACAAATGTCAAATAGTAGGAAAACTTCCCTCAACAAAGTTAAGCAAGAAAATTACCTCAATTCGGCTAATTCAATACTTAATTTCACTTTTCCTTTACAAAATTCGCCTCCGCTCGGCTCAATCTAGCCAAAGACGACTTAAATACATCACACAATGCAACGGAGAACAATTTCAATTAATAAACCTGTGATTTTAAAAAGTCAACAAAAGCTAACCCCCGAGCCCGCCCGGTCAAAACCCAAGTCTATGGGTAGGTCTTGACTACCCATAGCCTCACGAGTCCAAATATGTATTTTGTTTCCAAACCCGAGTCTTTTTCGGCTCTCAAATCCCAAATTTTCATTTTTCAAAGTTTTGACAAAATCCCCAAATTTTTCCTTAGATTCTCATGAATTTGATGTTAAATCTTATGTAAAATCATGAAATGTAGTTGAGAATTGATTAGAGGCACTTTACCAATGATTTGGTATGAAAATCCTTTCACAAAATTGCCTCCCATCAAAGTTAGGGTTCAAAATATAATAAAATGAAGCTAAGTCTCGGAATTGTCAGCATTTAGCAGAATGCAAACAAAGTATCGCAAACGCGAACTAGAGGATTTCTGCTAAAGTCACATTTGCGACCAAACACTTCGCAGATGCAAAAAGAGGGCCATCGCAAATGCGAGTAATTCTTCACAAAAGCGAATTCCTGCCCAATAGCCCAGGTTCGAAAATGCAAGGCTACTTCGCAAATGCGATAGATGCATTTGCGACCAAAATATCGCAAATGCGATAGCTGCATTTGCGACCAAAACATCGCAAATGCGATGACACCAGAACCAGCACTCAAAATTAAAACAAAAACAATCTGAAACCAATTCAAAACTCATCCGAGCCCCCGAGTCTCAGAACCAAACACCCGCACGAGTCAAAAAAAAAAACATGAACTCGTACGAGAGATCAAAACATAAAAATAACCTCAAGAATCACGAATCGGACGCCAAAATGCATGAAGATCAAAGGAAACTTCAAGAACTTCTAGAATCGCAACCAAACGTTCGGACCATATCAAATCAACTCAAAATGACGCCAAATTTTGCAGACAAGTTATACATAATGATGCGAACATACTCGGAGCTTCAACTCATGCGTAACAACCTCGAAACGAAGAATCGCACATCAAATCAAAATCAACGAACTTTAGAACTTCAACTTCTACAACTGATGCCGAAACCTATCGAAACAAGTCCAATTGACCTCAAATTTTGCACACACGTCACATTTGACATTACGGAACTATTCCAACTTCCAAAATCAAAATCTAACCCCGATATAAAAAATTCTACTCCCGGTCAACTTCCCAAAAATTCAATTTCCGCCATTTCAAGACTAATTCGACTATGGATGTAACGACCCCACCGGTCGTTTTGTGTTATCAGACCCCGTTTTCCTAAATGAGATTTATTTTGAATTTATAAGTATCACGCTATTTCAAACAAGGGATAGGTAAATTTGTGAATGTGAGAGGGTAAGAAAATAAAAAAAATGAGTTTCGTCGAGGTTTGACATTTTGGAATAAAATACAGCCCGGGCTAAAATACCCGGTATTTATGGACTAGTACTATACAAGTATCATATGATCATAATAGTACGGTTATATAAAATGTATTAAAAATAAATAGAATTTTAAGTGATTTGGGATAATTCTTAATTATGCGGGTAATAGATTAATCACCGGTAACAAAATATTACCCGGTTAACTAATAAGTGGATAAGAGCCTTTTTAGGATTGCCACATGGCATAAGCTTAGCCAAGGTGGAAAAGTATACAAATGAGTCATTAGACCAAGTAATAACTTGAGTACACGTCAAGATGGATTGATCTCTTTATTGGAAAAGTGCAATATTTTGCAAAGCTAAGCAAATAACATTTATACAACTAAAGGAGAAATAACAATGATCTAACGTGAAACTCTCTAAAAAGGTTACAATGTCCAAACGTGAGAACTCTATGTAATGTTACAATGTCCAAACGTGAAATTCTCTTAAATGCTACGAGGTCCAACATGAAATGCTAATTCAAAGAAAGTTAGGTACAATCTTTTCCAAAAATATCATACGGATTTTTCCCACTCCAGTTACGAGTCTTTGGGTGTAGAGTTCGGAGTTGCGGGCGCATCCTTGGTCCGAAAGGTAGATTCGACACGAGGTGAGTCCCCTTTCCAACCTTGTAAGGGGGAAAATGTCCCCATAGGTTCTTGATTGATGTGTGTACATGTTGTGGGGGCCTCGTACGTACCAAGTGACGAGAGTCCGTACGTGGCAACTATATTGCTATGTCGGATAGCTTTAGGACTCACGAGCATGCCTCTATGTGCCTTATTTGTACCTTGTATGTATTGTAAGTTGGGATTGTTGTTGAGATGACATGGAAAGGTAAAATATTATAATTTCAACCCTAGTTGGCTACAGTGGTATTGGCACAGTCCTGTTGAGTTCACTGTTGAGTCGGTACACATATGTACCTATATATGTATATGCACTTGTTATCGAGTCAGCACACGAGTCGCATACTGGAGGCGCGATCGTGGGTTAGCTTATATATTATTATTATTGAGTCAGCACACGAGTCGTAGGTACGATGCCCGATCGTGGGTTAGCTTTTATTATCGAGTCAGCACACGAGTCGCAGGTACGATGCCCGATCGTGGGTTAGCTTATTATTATCGAGTCAACACACGAGTCGCAGGTATGATGCGTGATCGTGGGTCAGCTTATCATTATCGAGTCACCACACGAGTCGCAGGTACGATGAGCGATCGTGGGTTAACTTATGACCTCAGTCCTTATGACCACCCTTATGACTCCGGCCGGTTGTCTTGTCCTGGTGTGTGTATGATCACTTGAGTTCCGAGTCACTTATAACTGGGTTGTCAGGTATTGGTTAAGAGGAGATTCTGGTACTTTGTTGTTCATTCTTCAGTTATTCTTTGGACTACATTATTTTCTATGCATTTGTTGTTTACTGTTTCACATGCCTATTGCTTTAGCCATATCTTGTCATATATCATGTTGCTGGACCTTAGTGAGTATCTAGTCGACCTCTCGTCACTACTCCTTTGAGTTTAGATGGGATACTCACTGGGTACATATATGTATATGTACTCATGTTACACTTTCTGTGCATTTTGTTGCACATGTACCTTCATAGTACAGTGATTGGTCTGGAGACTTACTCGGGCTGTATTCATCCGGAGGCGTTCCGCAGCCGACAGAGTCTCCTTCTTTTTATATCTTTACATTGTACCACTATTGCCTTTGTCCCATTTATTTCTCAGACAGGAGTTGTATAATTGTATAAATTCTTAGAAATTGCTCCTGTACTTGGGTCACCGGGTTCTGGGGATGTGTTGGTATTTCTTTTGTTATAGTAAGTTGATTTCCTGCCATATTTGATTTACAAAAAATTCAAATTATTTGGTTATGAAGTGTAAGAAAGGCATGATTTCGAAAATATTAAGCAGAAAGGTATTTCAACTGATTAAGGGGCTGGCTTGCCTGACAGTAGTGTCCGGCGCTATCACAACCCATAGGTTTTGGGTCGTGACAACGGACCTCCAAATTACAATCCGGACGCGCTCATAAGTCCAAAATCGCCCAACGGAGCTAAAGGAACCCACAAAACTCCATTCCGATCTCCAATGCTAAAAGGACAAACTTGGTCAACTCTTCCAACTCAAAGCTTAAATCTTGAAGTTGATTCTTCCAAATCGATTCTGGATAACTTGAAAACCAACACCGACGATTTACGCAAATCATAATACATATTGAGGAGATACTCTAGCCCTCAAACTACCGAGAAAAGTACAAATGCTCAAAACGACCTGTCGAGTCATTACAAAATAGCATGCTCGTTTCTCATTTGAAGGACACCAAAGCGCAAGAAAGCGTACTTTCACATATAAAAATTGTATGTGAAGAAAATATAGAGTGGGAGTAATACTATTGTGATGTGTATAAAATAAAGAGTCTTATTTATTTTGAGGTGTTTGGATAAGCTTATAAGCTCGTTAAATTGTCTTATAAACACATTTTGACTTATCTACGCATTTAGAAAATATCCAAAGTGTTTATAAGCCAAGTGTTTATAAGCTATAATCAGCCATAAGTCATAAGTTAGTCACGACTTATGGCTTTTTAGATTATAAACACTTTAGTTTGACCAATGATTTTACTAGTTCATCTTTAATAATATTTTTTTAATTCACAAAATATTTTTCCCAAAATAAATTTCCTAACTTTCCGTTCATTCCATATTCGTTGTTCATCCTTTTCTTTACAAAGAAACTTTTTAATATGTAATCTTTTGTAAAATATTTAAGGTTATTTTTGCTATTTTAACAAAATAACAACTTATCGGCACCTTTCTACTAAACACATCAACTGCTTATTATCTGCTTCAGCACGTCTATCAAAACACATAATACTTATTTTAAAAATCAGTTTCAACACTTAAAAATGCTTTTCTGCACTGCAATCTTATCAACTATTTATAATAATCTAATCCAAACAAGCTCGTAGTCTCTTGGCACTACTACGTTGTAATAATTTTCACCACAATAATATTATATTTCTCCGCTTGGGTATTGGATTTTATCCCCCGTTTGCAGATTTAGTGACATTATTACTCTCTTGTTCTTGTTATTTATCGTGAATTTAATTTCTGGGCAGGATATTATTTTTCCAACAACATGGTATTAGAGCCATAGCGAACAATGGTTCGCTGTCTTTTCAGTATCTCCATCTCACAAAAGATAATTATGAGAAATGGTATCTACATATGAAAGCCATACTTGGATCTCAGGATGTGTGAAAAGTCGTAGATAAAGTGTATGCAAAATCCGATAATGAGAAAACTTTGCCTCAAAGAGAAAAAAAATATCTTCGCAAAGAGAATAAAGAAGGATCAACAAGCTCTCGTGCTCATCCACCAATGTTTGGATGATGCAATATTTGAGAAGGTGGTTAATGCTACCACCTCAAAGGAATCTTATGAGATTTTACAAAATTATGTCCAAAGAGTTGACAAGGTGAGGAAGGTAAAACTTCAGACTCTAAGGGCTGATTTTAAAATTTTAAAAATAAATGAATTCGAATGCATTTCAGATTATTGTTCAAAGGTGAAGGCTATTGTAAATCAATTAAGAAGATACAGGGAGGCTATCGATGTATGTGTGATAGAAAATATCCTTCGCACTTTAACAACTAAATTTGATTTTGTGTTGTGTGCTATTGAGGAGTCTAAAGATTTAGACTCTATGACGGTGGAGCAATTAGAGGGTTCTTTATGGGCCCACAAAGAAAATATCAAAAGGAGACAAGAATTTCCACTAGAGAAACTTCTTGAGAATCAGACTTCCCTTTAAGGATTATGGAGGTAAAAAAAGCTATCGATGGAACAGATGAAGATGAGGCCATGGCGGTCATGGAAGAGGAAAAAGTAATGGTAACAATTTCAACAATGAAGTCAAAATCTATCAATAATTGTCGTAGACAAAGATGAGGAAGAGGACATGGCTACTATCAAGAAAATAATATTGATTAAAAAACTAACCTTGTTAATGACATGAAAGAAGAAGATGAGTCAACATTGTTGCTGTCACTCAAGGAAGATGGCAGGGATGATTGTAGCTTGTGGTATTTGGACAATGGAGCAAACAACTATATGTGTGGATGAAAAGACAAATTTGTGGAGATAAATAAAATAGTGAGAGGTAATGTGTCCTTTGGAGATACCTCAAAGATCCAAATCGAAGGGATAAGTACGATTCTAATCTCTAGTAAACATGCTCAAAAGTTGTGCAAGAGTCTCCTGAAGTGAAGGGGTAGTAACAGGCGTCTCAGGTGCCTGCTCTCCAACTGGAGCTACTGGTGGCTACTTTGCAGCAGCTCATGTAGGTGTTCTGGCTGCACCACGTGGACGTCCTAGGCTTGTGACTCGGCCTCTGCCCCCGCCTCTTGCGGCTCCAACAGGGGGCGTGAGTATCAGATTGTCAGATCTAGTTATGTGTGTCCTCACCATCTGTGAGAGAATAGAAAGACAATTAGAATTCCGAAGACATAAAATGCGCACGATAAGGAATCAAAGAAGTGAATCTTTTCCTAATAGTTCGATAGCCTTCCAAAGATAAGTATATATGTCTCCGTACCGATCCGCGAGACTCTCCTAAACCTGCTTGTGACTCACAACACCTATCAACCTAGGGCTCTGATACAACCTTTTCACGACCCAATTTTTCCCTCCGTATGAAATCGTGACGGCGCCTAGTCTCTAAGACTAGGTAAGCCTATCAACAAGATTAATAAATAAAAATGACAATAACTACTCTTAAAACTCAACAACTTAGTACATATATAAATTCCCAAAACCTGG
Source organism: Nicotiana undulata (assembly GCA_005239495.1). Lineage (NCBI taxonomy): Eukaryota > Viridiplantae > Streptophyta > Magnoliopsida > Solanales > Solanaceae > Nicotiana > Nicotiana undulata. Next base: position 15,103 of record ML288527.1, read on the forward strand.
TGAAATACAAGCCACAAACTCTAAGAATTTATTCTAAATATCTCTATACATCAAGGTATAATGAAGATAAGGAAAACAACCTAATAAAGATAGAGGGGGACTTCGAGGTCTGCCGATGCTGGCAGATATATCTTGAAGTCTCTGCGTAAGGACTAGCTCAGTGATACCTGATTTGGAACGAAGTACCTGAATCCACACAAAAAGATGTGTAAAAGTATAGTATGAGTACACCAGAACGGTACCCTGTAAGTTCCAAACCTAACCTTGGTAGAGTTTTGACGAGGTTAGGTCATAACCCTACTAGGAATAATAAGAGACAAGGAGAAAAGTTTACCAATAAAATATCAACAAGGCCACTCCTGAGGTACCACCTCGTAGTCCTAAATCATAAATAACTTCACAATATTTATTTCCTTTCCTTTTATCAACACGGGAGCTTTCATATTTAGTTTAAGGAAGATTATTTTTCTTGAAATAACATCCCGCGTTTTAGCCTGCCTTATCACACTGCATGACTACGCGTATCAAGCCTACTTTATCTCACCGCATGTGTATAATTATCACAATATATCACAATTCGCACTTCAAATGCCGAAATATTTCAACTTGCAATATAAATAACCAATAACATTATTTTCCATAATATAGACCTCACGACTCAATCATAAGGATAAAAAATTCTCAACAAAATATTCGAGAGTGAACACTCAACAGAATAATATTTAACAATTTAACACTTTTATTTCAATATGATTTACGGCCTTTATAGTTTAATACCAATTTAAATAATCGATATTTCATAATTTAACAACTCACTTAAGGAATTCAACTAAACAGGTAAATCAATTAGCAAGAAAAAGGTAAGGCAAGTACGACATGTGAAAATAGAACAACGATGATGAATATAACATGATACAATAATTTAATTAATATGTGACAGAGACTTACACAATTTAAAGGTAGAATTTTCCACATTTAGCCCGTGTACACCCTAGTCACCTCGCGTACACGGCTTTAAATACATCACAATTTTCATAACAATATCAATCCTAAGGGGAATTTTTCCCACACAAGGTTAGACAAGTCACTTACCTTGACTTGCGTTAATTCAATCCACCAGTAGGCGTTTTCCTTGATTATCCAATTCCGAATGACTCGATCTAGCCAAAACAATTTCATACGATAAATATAACTATAGGAAACTAATTCAAACGATAAAATTTATGATATTTACAAAGAAATTAAAAAGTCAACTCTGAAGGTCAACGTGAGGCCCACGTCATGAATTCACAAAAGTAACGGAAACGGAACCCCCATTCAACGGCGAGTCCAACCATACAAAAATTATAAAATTCCGATAACAATTTCTCCCTCTAATCTTTGAATTTAACAAAGAGGGCTTTCAAAATTTTCAAACTTAAAACACCAATTAAATGTTAAAAACAACCATAGATTCGGGTATATTAGCCAAAATTGAGTTAGGAATTCTTACCCCAAAATTTTCCTTGAAATAATCTCCCGAAATCATCTCGCCCAAGCTCTTAAAATAAAAAAATGGGTAAAAATGACCAACCCCTGAATTATATGTTCTGACCAGGTATTCCAGCATTTGCGGACAATTTTATCGCTTCTGTGGAGTCGCATTTGCGACTGCATTTCTGCTTATGCGTTGTCTTCGGTTATGCGGTTCATTCCATCGCAGAAGTGCCTTCGGTTCTGCGGAGCCTGTTCTGTCTCTGCGACTCCAATTGGGCAACCCTTTGTCTGCTTCTGCGAGCCACAGCTCGCTTGTGCGAGTCCACACCTGCGATCAGTCCCTCCGTAGGTGCGGTGACACCAGAAGCTACAAATTTCAGAATTTGCCTAAGTACAAAAATTGCTCCGATTTCGATCCGATCACACTCGGGGTACTCGGGAATCCTCCGAATATACCAACAAGTCCAATAATATAACACAAACCTACTCGGGGTTTCAAATTACATCAAACCACATCAAAATTACGAATTGCATCTTGAATCGCACTAATAAGTTTTCCAACTTCTAATTTACAAAACTCGTGCCGAAACATATTAAATGAATCCAGAATGACTTCAATTTTGACACACAAGTCATAAATGATATACTGGATATGTTACAATATTCAGAATCGAATTTTGACCCCGATATCAATAAAGTCAACTCTCGGTCAAACTTTCCAAATATCGTCTATTTTCTAAATTTCGCCAGTTTACGCCGAAATGACCTACGGACCTTCAAATCAACATCCGATGGTACTCCTAATTCTAAAATCATCATATGGAGCTATTGTAATCATAAAATTTACATTCGAGGGTCGTCTACACAAAAGTCAAACTACGGTCAACTATTACAACTTAAACCTTTAACGTAGGGACTATGTGTTCTATTTCACTCCGAATTCAAAAACCAAACACCCCGACAAGTTTCAACACCACAATATAGCATAAAGGAAACATAATATTGGGTATCGGGGTTAAAATAGTCGTAACGACCAGCCGGGTCGTTACACATGTTCGTCCATTAGAATTTGTTATTGTTTCAACAATAATTTTTCAAAGTAGAATAAACTTTCCTGATGTTGGAATTGGATTAAGCATTTTTATTCTTTATTAGATGTGATATCAGTTACGTGGTGTTTCAAATTGATTGGCATCTCATTCCCATCATAGGAACAATAGAAATGTGACGACCCGACCGGTCGTCTTGAGAGTCATATCCCTAATCCCCTATGAACTGCTTCCCTGTATCTATTTCTTCTATTGTGACTTTCCGGGAGGTTTCGTTTTTGTTTTTGGAGTGTTCTGGGATACTTAGTCCCTAAACGGGAGCGTAAGCCTTAGGATTTGGACCGTAGTTAGAACTATGTGAAGATTACTCCAGAATGGATATCCATCGCTTCTATTAGCTCTGTTAGGTGATTTTGGTCTTAGTGATGTGTCCGGATTGTAATTTGGAGGTCTGTAGCTCATCTAGGCTTGAAATGGCGAAAGTCGAAGTTTTGGAGATTTTGACCGGCAGTGCAATTTTTGATATCGGGGTTGGATTATGATTTCGGAAAAGTGGATTAGGTACGTAGGGTTGAATATGACTTGTGTGAAAATTTTGGGGTCAATCGGACGTGGTTTGATAGGTTTCGGCATCTGTTGTCGAATTTGGAAGTTTCAAGTTCTTTAAGTTTGAATTGGAGGATGATTCGTGATTCTAGCATTGTTTGATGTGGTTTGAGGGATCGAATAAGTTTGTATGGTGTTTTAGGATTAGTTGGTATGTTTGGTTGAGGTCCTGGGGGCCTCAGGTGAGTTTCAAGTGCTTAATGGATGGAAAACTAGACTTATGCAATTTCTGAAGTTTTTTGGTTTCTGGTGTTTCGCACCTCGGTGGGGAGACCGCAGGTGATCTTAGCCAAACCTACACCACTATAGAGTAGCGAGGATGGTCGATGAAGTTTTACCCAACAAGGTCGGGATCGATTTCCACAGGGAGTTAATTATTTGGAATTAGGTATTTATCTAAATCTAGATGCGTGTGTTGTTCCTAATTGCACTTCCAAACATATTGGTGCTGATTCTACTTCTACTTCTATTTCTATTGTATGTTAAGACTAAATCTAAGTACAATATATTTGGTGTTGGTTTTCAAGTGTTTAAAAGGACTAGGTAGTGACTTCCGCCTAGGTGGATATCTAGCGGGCATCAAGAATCTAGGGCAAGCATGATTTGATTGGGGTCATAATATAGCTATCACACCCAAGTACTCACTCTATACCTCTTGGTAGTTTGAGTGATTTTTTCCAATTTGGCTTTCTCAAGACCAAATGGGTATTCATGCAACAAGTGATATTAGCTCAAGTCGGGTATTACTATCTCTAGGTTTAACCCTTTAATTTGGGCTATCAATTTCTTGAGTTCACCTAAATTCCTTGCCTAGACTTAGTCCCTATTACTCAAGAAGAGCCTAGGTCATAAAGGCATGAATCAGTGTCTGCAACCACTAATTCTACAATTCTAGCATGAACTAGGTTAAATATCACTAACCCATAAATAATCAAGCCCTAAAATTCAAGATCCATTAAATATTCACACTAGGGTTGGGTCACAACCCTAGCTATGGATGTAGCTACTCATAATAACAGTAGAAATCAAAGATAAAGAGATGATAAAATCCATAATACTAAATTAAAAGATGAAAATATAATGTTATAAGGTAAATCTTGTACAAAATTGCCCAAATAGGAAAACCTAGCCGTCTCACGTGCTCAGCAAAAACATCACATAACTTAAAATTGACAAACAGATCTATTTATACTAAACTGAAATTTTCGGACAAAAATACCCATGCGGAGGTTTCACGGCCGCGTAATTCAGACCGCGGCCGCACTCTTGCTTTCACGACCGCGTAATTCAGACCAGAGCCGCACTCTTGCTTTCGCGGCCGCATAATTCTGATCGCGGTCCGCGTTTCTTCACATCTAGGTCTGGGATGAACCTTGTTTCGTGGACCGCATAATTTCCACCGCGTCCGCGTGAGAGACTTCCGCGACCGCGTAATTTTGACGCGGACCGCCCTTATCATTTTTTCTTCACTTGTGAACTCTCTGAACCTTAGCAACTGCGGTCCGCGGAATTCCAATGACGGCTTCGGTGGTACTTTCGCGCCCGCCTCTTTCTGATGCGGTGCGCGTTCATATTTGTGCCCAAAAACCATCTCTTTGATTCGCCATTTCGCGGACCTCGAAATAATGTCCGCGTTGATACCTTCGCGGCCGCACTTTTATGTCGCGGTCCGCGTTCCACACCTCCTGGCCTAGTCTTAGTTTTTGTTCAAGTTTTGACTCCTTTATGCATTGATTATGGCTTATTTTGAAAAATCCCTGCAAGCAAGCATATTAAGTTAGTTTCCGGGAATACCTTCACGCATTTTTTTCTCAAAACAGAAGTAAAAGAGAGCAATTAATAGGCTAAAATCCCTACTTATCAACTCCCCCAAACTTAAGCTTTTGTTTGTCCTCAAGCAAATAAGGTAATTCCCACCTCCACAAGAAAAAGAAAAGGATATTTCAGCTGGTCTAAGGTGACTTTATCAAGCATCAATTGGGATTAACAATTACCCTCAACACAAATGAATTATCAACAACATCATGTTATGACCTTTTGAGTTTCATAGTTCTAATGTGACACTAGAGCATCAAGAGTTGACTCAATTCATCAAGGAATCTTGCTCTCTCACATAGGTCATTGTGGATTCCAAACTCCTCATCCTCTACTCTCCATGAGCAAATCTCACTTTTTAGAATGTAATACTCAAAACAACGATTGTCAAGAAGTGCGCTCATCACTCTCAAAAGAATGCCACAAGTCCGTCTTTAAGTACCATAAGCTTGCCCCTTATGTAAATCACCAATAATGTAAGCTCACTCAACTTGAAATCATATAGGGCTTTAGCGGGGATGTAATGAAGGATTTTGGATCAAGGTAGGACATAACGAACCATGATGGTTTCATATTTTCTTAAGCACTCCATTTTCTCATTTCGGCTCATATTTTCTGGAGTCTTTGAGTCAGTTTTCTTCTTCCTTAGGGGAACTAGAGAGACATACCGTCACTCTTTCTTACTCATGACAATCATTTTTCTCATTTTCTCATCATTCCTTGCCTTTCATCATTACGTTCTTTGAATCCCTTCAACATTCTCTTTCTTTTTCACATATTTCTTTTTTGGCTTTTCATCCTTTTCTCTTCCTTTCCTTTTCATCAATTCTTTTTCTTCTTTGAACCTTTTATCACTTTCAAATTCTTCGTCTCTCCCCCAAACTTATTCTCTTTCCAATTGTTCATAATGAATGCTAAGGAAAGATTGGGTGCCAAGAGAGGGTCATTATAAAACGGATAAAGGCTTGTAATGTGGCTATTGAATGAAAAAGGCTTAGGCTCAAAGGGGTTGACTAGGGATTGTTAAAGATAACAAGTTCTAGACTTATTGACACGAGACTTGGACTTGCAATTCAATACCTCACCTCTCAAGCTACTAGATTGTTAAAGATAACAGAGTTGAGGGCCCAAAACAACCCTAGCTAATATTGAAGATCACAAATGGCTCAAAGAAACCATTCGATGATTGTTTTAGTCAACTCAAGAGTCTAAAGGTCACAACTAGGGATATTCTTTGTCAATCAACTTGTCTCTAACCATGAGGTCGAAGGTAAATGTGTTAGTACCAAGTGAAGCCTGCTTGAGACACTTTTATTCATTACTACTATATATCAAAGCAAAAAAGAAAACAGGCTCAATCCCTTAAGAAGGTTGTCATGCCATCCATCGTTGGGAAGAGCCACCCGGTTCACACAACATCCACCTTTCGAAAGAAACATGGCATTAAGAAAACCAAAGGCTAATTGATCACGCAAAATGTAAAAAGAAGCTAAAAACTCACAAAGAAGCTACTAAAGGAAATACAAAGCTAAGCTATTAAGGAAAAATACGAAAGAAGTTATGAAGTAAACTATGGAAAGTAAAATGAATATGTACAATAATGGAGTGAAATGATTATATATAAAACAGAAATTAATATATACATCGAATGGTGAAGTTATATACATACCAAAAGTGAAAAATAACGAAAGTGAAAATAACGATAAATAAAGAGAAAGAAAAATAGTATCATAGTTATTACATACCAATTTCATCAAATCATAACCAAATCAAAATGGACCCCCCCCCTCCCCCCCCCCCAACCAAAAAAAAAATAAAAGATAGCATTGTCCTCAATGCAAATATCAAAATAAGACCAGGGAGGGGGTTAGAGAGTGAAGAAAAATCCTTGTATGGTCTCTGTCTGCATGGGGTCAGGCATATGAATGGGGTCCTCGGAATGCATCGTATCATCATCTCCCTCTGGGTCCTATAACTGGATCTCCAAATCCTCTGACTGGGGAACCACAAATCCTCTAACTGGCTCTTTGCATGCCTCATGCTTTGCTGCTTGTGTTGTCGGGGAAGTCTCTTCCATAAGCAAGTCCAGTGGGATATCTCCAGCAGAAGTGAACTTCTCTACCTCCCTCTTCAGCTTCTCCACTGACTCATTTGAGGCCTGAGTCTTTCTTATATTCTTTTCCTGCTTGCCCAGATCCTTGATCACCTTTCCATGAGCATCCAAAGTATCCAGGATCATCTTTTGGTTGTCCAGGAGCTTCTTCTAGTTGTCTATAATCTCCTTTAATGAATCCTCCACTGATAGGGGTACCTGAAGCTGTGTTGGGGGCTGACTGTGCTTCTATTGCACTGGATAAGACATACAACTTTGATGAAGCTGTCTGCATCCAGTTAGTGATGCTGGATAAGGTCTGAGAAACCCGCAGTGCAGTTTGGGGGTAAGTAGAAGATGAGGGAACATATAGTGGCATAGTGATGGACGAACCGAATGAAGGAGGAGGCATGGAAACTGAAGATCCCTCTGCTATGAAAGGCTCTGACTCGGTGGCCACTACCCCCGGCTATTCAGACTGGCCAGTGGAAGTAGTGGCTTTACCATTTGCTTTAGGGTTTTCCGGTCCTTGAAGTTTGTACCATGAGAAAGGCTTTTTAGGCCTCACCTTCGTATCAAAATTCCTTGGCTCTACCCCTTGGTCCTCGAGATACATAGTGATGAAGTTGGGGTAGGGGTAGGATCTTTCTTCCTTTTCGGTTGCTTTGGAGATGTTGTAGCACATGAGGTTCCCCACATTGATGGGATACCCAGCCATGATGGAAGCTATAAGGATCGCCGGGGAGAGTGGGATGACACTATCATGCTGGCAAAGATCAAGTCGGATGCATACAAATGTGCACCACCCTTTGGCTTCAAAGCTGAGGGTGTTTCTAGAAATTGGGATTCCGACTATGAGCCAGGACGGTGTTGTCCCTGGGATGGCTAGTACTTCCGCTAACCAAGGACGGGCTGCTTCATTTAGGTCCATTTTCTCTAAATACTGTACGGCCTCCACCTCCTCAAAACCAGCATATTTGTTCAAAGTGTTTCCATCAAACCGTATCTTCAAGTGTCGTACCTTTGTTACAGTGGTGCCCTTTTTTATGTGGGCAACATTTGCGCAAAACTCCATGAAATGGTACTCATTGGCATCAACAACCTTGCTGGTGATGTACTTCCACCCTTTTCTCTCCTCAAACTGTCTCTTAACATTTGGATTGTGAGGAATGAGATCTCTTTCTATAAACTAACGCTCAAGGGTGAGCAAACTTTAGGGCCACCATTCCAAGAATTTGGGATATGCTTTCTCGCTCACGAATCTATCTGCCCACACCTCGGGCTTCCTTGATCTATCAAGACCACCCACATTGGTATCACCCCCTCTCTCATCATCCGGGACCTCGTCATCCTCATCTACATTAATAGGAGTAGCTGTTGAGGCTGGAGTTGCAGTAGGTGGGAAAGATGGCTCTGATGCCTCACTACCTCCCTCTAAGCCATCAAACGACCCAGAATAAGAGGTAGGTTCATTGACTAGGTGGTAGGGTTGTGATTGGGCCTCTTGTTGAGGTTTTGTAGATTCCCCCTCAAAAATCTCCCGGGATGGGAGATATTCACTTGTGTTTGATGATTCAGTGGGAGTTCTAGGGAGGGCCGCCTTTTTTCTTATAATTCTTTGAGCTGCTAAGGGTAAGGCTTGCTTGCCTTTACTCCATCCTCGGGAGGATTCTCCTCTTCCTTTTGATTTGTCTGCTCCACCACGAGATCACACCATTTTCTGCAACACACAGGTAATTAAAGACAATTAGAATTGGGATTCCGTCATGCCTTAAAGCAATACAGATGAAATGAACAACAGTGCTTCTCAGAACAGGGTACCGCGGACCGCAAAAAAGTGAATGTGGCCGCGGAATGCCCATCGCGGACCACGAAAAATTGAGCACGGCCGTGAAGAGGTCAGGTTCAGACCGCTGACTCTCTGATCTTGAACAAACGCGGGCCGCGAAAAATTAGCCGCGGCCGCGAATGACCAATTGTGGACCACAATAAAATGAACGCGGCTGCGAAAACAATTAACAGACTCTCTGAAGTTCAAAAGCGCAGAACGCAAAAACTTTAACGCGATCACGAAAATCCAATTGCGGACGGCGTAAACGTGACTGCGGCCGCGATCTCTTATCAATACTCAATAATTAAAATCCAGGGTATCGCAGACCGCAAAAACCTGAATGCGACCTCATACCCTATCGCAGATCGCGGAAAATTGACCGTGGCCACGAAATTCAAAAGCGAATGGTACTGACAAACACTTTAAACTAGGGTTTTCACTAATTACCTAAGAGTTGTAGAAATTGATCATGCAAAGTTACTAACCCGAGCCCCCATTAGTCATACAAACACTACCCACATGTATTTGAACAACAATTAAGCATTAATTTGAAATTATGGTATGCATCTAACCCTAACTAAATAGAAAGAAAAAAAAACAAAGAGTAAAGAAAAGAAAAAAATAAAAAATAAAATAAAATAGTTATATTGAACATACCAGTTGTAAAATTGTGCAAGAAATCTACTCTTGATGTGAATGAGATGAAATTGAGAGTAAGGAGAGATGAACAGTGCTTTCAGGTGAAGTGAAAAGTTGGGGCTCGTAAAGTGTAAAATGTTTGAGGAACCCCTATTTATACTAATCGACTGTGGAACCCACTGCCTTACCTGAGCGCGACAGCGAAATTCTGTTGCGGTCCGCGCTATGTTACCTTATGTAGATCAGCTTTAAGCACATGGCCGCGAACTCTAAAGGATTTTTGACAGTCCAACTTCATAGAGTTGGAATTGTTTCTTATTTCAAGTATGCGTCCGCGTAAAGAAATGTGCGGCCGCGAAATGCTCACACTGACCGCGAAATTTTGGGCGCTCCTTGGTCCCATTTGAACTTTAAAAAATTTTCCTGTCAAATTCCCGCACTCCACAACCAATTCCTACATACACTTCATAACCAGTTAGTTCAAAACAATGCCTAATCTAAGAAGAAAATCAAAAGAAAGAAAAACACATGGGTTGTCTCCCATGAAACGCCTGATTTAACGTTGTGGCACGACGCATGTTACTATCATCATTTGATGGATCAAGGCTACCACGTGGATATCATCAATCTTGCCAAGGTAATGCTTTCCTCGATGCCCATTGACTCTAAATATTTCACCGTTTTTGTTTTTTCAAATCGAGAGCACCAACGGAGTTACATGCACCACTTCAAAAGGGCCACTCCACTTTGACTTGAGCTTACCCTGAAACATCCGTAGCCGAGAGTTGAATAGAAAAACTAAGTCACCCTCCTTGAATTCTTTGTTCCGGATATATTTGTCATGTAAGTACTTCATCTTGTTCTTATACAAGGACGAGATGGAATAAGCATGGAGCCGGAACTCATCAAGTTCATTTAGTTGCTCTACCCGGATATTGGAAGCTACATCCCATTCAAGGTTCAATTTCTTCAGCGCCCACATGGACTTGTGCTCTAATTCAACCGGAAGATGGCATGCTTTCCCTGATACCAACCGGTACGGAGACATACCAATTGGAGTCTTGTAAGCAGTTCTATAGGCCCATAAAGAATCTTCAAGTTTCCTTGACCAATCAGTCTAGTTTGGATTGACAGTCTTGGAAAATATGCTCTTTATCTCCCTGTTGGAGATCTCAACTTGTTCAATTTCCTAGGGGTGATAAGGGGTTTACACCTTATGATTGACATCATACTTGGAAAGTTAAGTGTCGAAGGCTTTGTTGCAAAAATGAGAACCCCCACGACTAATGATAGCTTTTGGGGTGCAGAACCTTGTGAAGATATTTTTCTTTAAGAAAGCCACCACGCTCCGTGCCTCATTGTTGGGAAAAGCCACAGCTTCAACCCACTTGGAAACATAATCAACAGCAACCAAAATATAAGTGTTCCCATATGAACTCACAAATGGCCCCATAAAGTCAATGCCCCATCACAACTCAAGAAGTGAGGGGCATTTCATTCTTCTTGGAAATTCCACCAGTTCTTTGGCACTCATCACAACTCCTCACAAGCTTGTTATCGTCTTTGTATAAGGTGGGCCAAAAGAATCCACAACTTAGGACCTTTGTAGTAGTTCTCGCCGCACCATGATGACCACCATAGGGCGAGGAATGGCAAGATTCAAGGATACTAAATTGCTCTTCTTCTGGAACACATCTCCGGATAACACCATCATTGCAAATCTTGAAAGTATATGGCTCGTCCCAATAAGAATCCAAGCAGTATTGTTTGATCTTCTTTCTTTGGTTAGAAAATATCTCACTCGAGACAATGCCGGTAACAAGAAAGTTAGCCACATCGGCGAATCAAGGCATCCCATTCAAAGACACGGAGAGGAATTGTTCATCCGAAAATGAATCATTAATCTCGAGGCCATCATGGGGCCTCCCCTCCTCTTCTAAGCGGGACAAGTGGTCCACCACTTGATTCTCACTCCCTTTTCGGTCTATGATTTAAGGGTCAAACACTTGTAGAAGAAGAACCCATCTCATCAACCTAGCCTTAGAGTCTTTTTTATTCATCACGTAACAGAGTGCTCCGTGATCGGTGTGCACAATCACTTTGGTACCCGTGAGGTACGACCAGAACTTTTCCATGGCGAAGACAATGGATAATAACTCTTTCTCGGTCACGTTATAGTTGACTTGGGCGTCGTTCATTATTTTGCTTGCATAATAAACCGGATGAAATATCTTGTTGATCATTTGCCCCAAAATCGCTCCCACCGCAACGTCGCTAGCATCGCACATGAGCTTTAATGGTAAGCTCCAATTGGTGCTATAATAATGGGAGTGGTAGTCAATCTGTACTTGAGAAGCTCAAAAACTTTCATGCAATTATTATTGAACACAAACTATACATATTTTTCCAACAACTTGCACAAGGGGTTTACCATTTTTGAGAAATCCTTGATGAACCTTCGGTAAAACCCCGCGTGACCAAGAAAGCTCCTCACTCCCTTGACAGAAGTGGGAGGAGGGAGTTTTGATATCACTTCAATTTTTTCTTTGTCCACTTCAATACCTTTCTTTTCTTATGGCCGAGGACAATGCCCTCCTCAACCATAAAGTGATAATTTTCCCAATTAAGCACTAAGTTGGTCTCTTCACATCAGGCCAACACTTTGTCAAGATTATTTAAGCATTCTTCAAAGGAATCTCCCACAACAATGAAATCATCCATGAACACTTCGAAGATAGTCAATGTAGTATAGTGGTAAGTATTTTCACCTGTCATGCGGGTGACCCGGGTTCGATCTACGGTAACGGCGCAAAAAATTGATTGGTGCCAAACCTAAACCACTACAGAGTAGTAAGGATGGTCGATGCAGTTTTACCCAACAAGGTCAGGATCGATTTCCACAAGGAGTTAATTGATTTGGAATTAGGTATTTATCTAAATCTTGATAAGTGTGTTGTTCCTAATTGCACTTCCAAACACGTTGGTGTTGATTTTACTTATACTTCTATTTCTATTGTATGCTAATATTAAAGCTAAGTACAATATTTTTGGTGTTGGTTTTCAAGTATTTAAAAGGACTAGTGTAGTGACTTCCTCCTAGGTGAATATCTAGCGGGTATCAAGAATCTAGGCCAAGCTTGATTTGATTGGGGTCGTAATATAGCTATGACAACCAGGTACTCACTCTATACCTCTCGGTAGTTTGAGTGATTTTTCCCAATTTGGCTTTCTCAAGACCAAATGGGTATTCCTGCAATACAAGTGATATTAGCTCAAGTCGAGTATTACTATCACTAGGTTTAACCCTTTAATTGAGGCTATAAATTTCTTGAGTTCACCCCAATTCCTTGTTAGCCTAGTTTTCCTAAACTTAGTCCCTGAAGAGACTAAGTCATAAAGTCATGAATCAGTGTTTGCAACCACTAATTCTACAATTATAGAATGAACTAGGCTAAATATCACTAACACATAAACAATCAAGCCCTAAAATTCAAGACCCATTAAATACCCACACTAGGGTTGGGTCACAACCCTAGCTATGGGTCTAACTACTCATAATAATAGTAGAATTCAAAGATACAGAGATGATAAAATCCATATTACTAAATTAAAAGACGAAAATATAATGTTATAAGGTAAATCTTGTACAAAATTGCCCAAATAGGAAAACCTAACCGTCAAGAGTGCAGCCCGCGAAACCTCCGTAAAGGTATTTTTGTCCAGAACTTTTAGCTTAACCTAAAATTGACAAAAAGATCTATTTATACTAAGCTAAAAGTTCTGGACAAAAATACCTTTACGGAGGTTTCGCGGGCCGCACTCTTGCTTTCACGGCCGCATAATTCGGTTCGCGGTCCGCGTTTCTTCACATTTGGGTCTTGGTTGAACCTTGTCTCACAGACCACATAATTTCCACTGCGTCTGCGTGATAGACTTTCGCGGCCGCGTAATTTTGACGTGGACCGCCCTTCTCATTTTGTCTTCACTTGTGAACTCTCTGAACCTTAGCAACTGCGGTCCGCAGAATTCCAATTGCGGTCGCGGTGGTACTTTCACGACCGCCTCTTTCTGACGCAGTCTGCGTTCATATTTATGCCCCAAAACCACCTCTCTGATTCTCCATTTCGCGGACCTCGAAATAATGTTCCGTGTCCGCGTTGATACCTTCACGGCCGTACTTTTCTGTCGCGTTCCACACCTCTTGGCCCAGTCTTTGTTCAAGTTTTGACTCCTTTATTAGTTGATTATGGCTCATTTTGAAGAATCCTGCAAGCAAGCATATTAAGTTAGTTTTCGGGAATAACTTTATGCATCTTTGGCTCAAAACAAAAGTAAAAGAGAGCAGTTAGTAGGAAAAAATCCCTACTTATCAGCAGGTGCGGACTCGCACATGCGGAGTGAAACGACTTAGGTGCGCTTTTGGTCATGAGAGGATGAGGGCCGCATCTGCACACTCGCAGATGCGGTGTGATGGTTGCAGAAGCAGAATAGGTGAAGAAGCTAAGGTGGTCAAGGTTCCGCAGAAGCGGACGTTTGAGCGCAGAAGCGCGTCCATAGGTGCGGATTGTTGTGCGCATGCCTCTGAATTTAATAAAACTCCATAGGTGTGGAGTCTCCGCCACAAAATCAACACATCATAAGAGGGAATTTGACCGCAAGTGCGGTTTGATTGGAAGAAAAAGGGCTAGTGCGAGGGTTGGATTTCATTCTTCATTTTTGGACTTGAGAGCTCGAAATTTGGTGATTTTTCCAGGGATTTTCAGAGGAAGCTTTGGGGTAATTATTCCTAACTCGTTCTTGGTTGTATTCAATAAATCTATAGTTGTTTTCTTCATTAAATTAAGGAAATTAGGTGAGACATTTGGAGAAAATGGGGAAAAGGTTCTTTAACCGAATTTCTGAGTTTTGATTGGGATTTAGACATCGGATTTGGATAATTTTGGTACGAGTGAACTCGTGAGTGAATGAGTGTTCTTATTTTGTGACTTTTACCCGATTTTGAGACGTGGTCCCGGGGAGGATTTTTAGGACGAATTTCTAATTTCTTGCTTTATCTTTGATTTCAGTAGCTAGATTAGTTCCTTGTAGTTATATTTATGATATGTAATGGATTTTGGCTAGATTTGGGCCATTCAGAGTCGGATTTTCGTGGGAGGAGCATTGTTACAAATTGATTGAGCTTGGTTCGAGGTAAGTGGCTTGCCTAACCTTGTGTGGGGGAACTCCCCTTAGGATTTGGTACTGTTTTGATATGTGAGCGCCGTGTACGTGAGGTGACTAGAACTTACACAGGCTAATTGTTGTAAAAACCCGGTTTCTGCTAAGTAAAAACCTGTTCCTTCTTATTTTGAATCATATCAGCATGTGTAGTATCCTGATATATTAGAATAACATGCCTACTTGCTTAATTGTTTATCTGAACTCCGTGCAACATGTTTAGTGAATTTTCTTGTCTTTCCTTAACTTATACTTAGTCTGCATTGTTGGATTTCGTGTTGTAGTTGTTGAATTCTATTGTTTGAGCTATGCATTTACTTTGGGACTACGAATCGGTATTCCAGGAGATCCCCATGTTTGTGTATTTCTTTTTGGGACTACGAAAAGGTATTCCGGGAGATCCCCCTGTTTGTGTATTTACTTTTGGGACTACGGAATGGTATCCCGGGAGATCCCCCTGCACATTTACGTTTGGGACTACGAGACAGTATCTCGGGAGATCCCCTGTTGTTATCTCTGTGTACTGAGCTGTTACCTTTCTATGATTTTATTCTTGTTAAATTTCAGTCTTTATTTTACTATGATATTTTATTCTACCTTGTTTTATTATATATATACCAGTAGGGCCCTGACCTAACCTCGTCATTACTCTACCGAGGTTAGGCTTGGCACTTACTGGGTACCATTGTGGTGAACTCACGCCTTTTCCTGCATATGTTTTTCGTGTGCAGATCCAGGTTCCTCTTACCAGCCTCGTTCCTAGTTGTAGTCGCTGCTGTTTTTCGGAGACTTCAAGATACATCTGCCCGCGCCGCAGATTCTCGAGTTCCCCTCTATCCCCCTATGTTCATTCTTCTCTTATCTCTATAGACGATGATGTATAGAACAGTTAGAACTTCATAGAAGCTTGTGACATACGGTGTTCCAGGTCTTGGGAGTGTTATGTATATTGCGAGAGTTGATTATTGTATATGCCGAGCGGCATCTCAATTGCTTATTTAAAATTATTTGTTACTGTATTTGTAAATTTTCATGTTTTCATTTCATTTCTGCTAAGTGTTTAGCTTACCTAGTCGTAGAGATTAGGTGCGGTTACGACAAATTAACGGAGGAAGAATTTGCATCGTGACAAGTAACTTTTACCATCTCTGGTCAGAAAAGATACTCCAGAAAATTTCTGTTCCATCATTTCTGGTAGCCTCCTTCCCCCTCCGTATCTCCTTTTTTTTTGGTTAAAATACCAAACTTCTTTATTTCAAACCCCCAAATTCACATAGCTTTTTCAATCCTTTTTTCCATAAATTATTTTGAATGCCATACACATCTCTAAATTTGGTGGGCAATGTTCACTGGCCGAAAGCTAGAGCAACAAGGTTTTGACAAAAAAAGGGAAGGGTTAAAAATAGAGCTACGTCGGCTCCTAGTGCTAATAAGCACAATTAGAAAGAATTAAGTCTAAAGAAAGTCTCGTTAGCAAGCTAGGGTATTTTTAGCCCAAAGATGTAACAACAAGTAAAAATAGTATGGGCTACCCAATTTCGGACTGGTCATTGAAAAATAGCCAGCGTTTGTCAAGTGGTTGAAAAATAATCATTATTTTGCTGTAATAGAGATCGGTTCAACATAATATACCTGAGTTCAGTGCACCTGTGTATGAACTTCCAGCATATTATGCTGGACCGATATACTTTGCTGGAACTCCAGTATAATATACTGGAGTTCCAGTATACTTATGCTGGATACTGGAGTTCCAGTATATTATGCTGGAGTATTTTCCGGATTTTGAACAGTATTTTCGTTCAAATTTATCTTACATAAAAAATGGCTAATTTTGATTACTTTTGAAACTGTGGCTATTTTTAAATGTCCACTTGTAAATCTGGTTATTTTTGAATTTCTTATCTTACATCAAAGATATAAATGGACCCAACTTCTAATGAGGGTAAATTTAGACATTTTAAAAAGTAGCAAATTTGGACCTTTTCCCTATTATTATTACAACTAGATATGCCTATAGCAAGGGAAGAAATTCCAAATAATATACTAATTATATGCCATCAAAACAATGTGTTGATAGAAAACCAGATAATACACTAAAAAGAATGCGTGTTTCGTTTATATTCCATTTTATTAAGAGGTAGAATCAGAAACAGTTGATTCTTTCTTCTTCTCCTTTTCAAGGTATTTGCACATTGTTTGCCAAAATTTGATTGAACATTTAGTAAAGGAGTACTTAATTGTAAGAAAAAAAGGAGAAGATAAAAGATAAGAAAACATCAATTGAGGATTTTTTAAATTCATTTTATCTTGATTTAATTAAAAAATTATCATTCACCTATATCTTATATAACTGTGCGAAGCACGACCAGTTCACTAGTTAAATATATAGGATTGGGACAAAAGTTATAGCTCCGCCAGATTGTGTTTCAAAAAAAGATAAATACCTTATCTACCTTATTCTGTTAGGATCGAAATAGAATTATGCATGCGGAATCTAATAATTTAAAATTTGGTGGACAATAAATCAAACAACAAAAGAATTATACTAAAATATGATACTATAATGGGGATTGGACAATTGACCTACATATAAAAATTGGTATAAAATAAAAATTAAAAAAATATATTGAGAGAAAAATCTCTTCTTAAACATGATTCTCCTAACGACTACATTGTGGAGGTCGTTATTGTTATTAGGAAGCCTAAATTTATAGAAGCACAAAACTTCTTTTTCAAGAAAATAATAAGACATATGAAGGAGATTTATTCCTTTTAGGAGTCTTTTTTTCTTCGAAAAAAGAGTCCTAATAGATAAAAAAAAAAAAAAAGGGTAAAACCCTAACATATTCTTCTAGTCTTCATCAACATATTCGAATACAAGCATACCATGCAAGAGACAAATGATAGCAAAGAGTTTAGTCCATTTCATGCCAAATTTTGATTACCCATTTAATCTTGCTGCTTTTATAACACAACAAAAGCATTGTTTTAAGTTCACTAGTATTAGCACCCATACGGATGCGCGGACACTAAACATGTTACTTATTTGAGTTATTTGGACTATATATAAATAATCTTAAAATTTAGACCTTCTCGATAAATATGGATAATCATTGGATATTAATTAAAAAACACTACGTGAAAATGATTAAACATTTCTCAAATCTTCTAGTTATAATTCTATTTTTCTTTTTAGTACTATTCTCGCCGGTGTAATTGGAACCAAAAAATAGTCAGGAATCAAAAGAATAACTTATATTTATGGCAAAACAATTAAAAGTTGATACTACGAAGGACTCTTTGGATACGACTTTACTCTTTTACTATTGCTTGAACTCTTATTTGGAGTGTTGATATTTTCTTTAAAAAAATTCTATTTTAAATTTTCAGTTTCTAAAACTTTATTTTTCGTTAATAATTAGTTTTATAACAATGAAAGTGAAAATATTATCCTTAATTCAAAAGTCATTTTAGTCGTCTATCTAAATTTAAAAAAATCTTTAGCCTGTGATTTTCTTTCTGGTATGACACCATTTTGATATTTGACATTAATCATGTTAAATATGTGAGTCATTTGAATTATATGTAAATAATATTAAAATTTAAACTTTATAAATAATTATAGATAATCATTATATATTGATTAAGAAACATTTCTTGAAAAAGGCTAACGTTTTCTCAAATTTCGTAGTGATTTTTATTTATGCACCATTCTTACTGGTGTCATTGGAACCTAAAAATAGTCACAAAGCGAAATGATAACTCGTATTTATGAGCTTTGGCAAAGCACAAAGGTTGGCACAATATGAACGATTCTTTAGTTACGACGTGACTCTTTTACCATGACCTGAATTCTTATTTCGTATGCTATTATGTTTTAAAAAAATATTTATAGTTTGAAATTTCAATTTCTAGAATATATATATATATATATATATATATATATATATATATATATATATATATATATATTTCAATAATGATTATCTTTATAATGATGCAAGTGAAAATATTTTTCTTAATTTAAATTCATTATAATCAGCTATCTAAAAATTGAAATGATTATTTGGCCGGTGAAATTTTATTTCAGTGTGACTCCATTTTGAGGTTATCGATATCTCTAGCCACATATTTAAAATTTTGAATACCCTGGAACTAAACAAAATTGAAATTAGTTACGAACGTTGTTGCTAATCTGTCGCTAGAACACTTGTAGCTAGCATAATTTCTTGATAATCCGTTGCTAATCTTTCGCTAAATGAGATTAGCGATTGATTTTTCTATTTAGCTACAGAATTTGACCGTCGCTAAAACCTGATTTTTTAGTAGTGTACATATACAGATTTTTTGTTCTTTGAATCAGTAAATGATAGATAATTGATTGTTATTATATAACTTGCATATATTGTCTTTAAATTGCCAAGTAGTTTTTTCTCGACACCATACTTGGCTTAACCACAATGCAAACTACTTAAATTATAATTAAATTCAAATTCGAATATCATATCATCTTGTTAGTAATAGTGATTTTTTTAAAAACGACACACAATGTAAATAACAAAAATATTCTAAGAGAATAAAAAAAATATAAGTTGAAAAAATATATTTGAAATTGATGAGATCGGCTTCAAAATTTTTTACATTCAACAAAGATGAAACAGAAAAAGAAATTCGTTGTCGTCTCTTATTTTTGGTTTTTAGATTTTTCATACTTTTTCCTATATTTATTTTCTATCTTATTTTTATGTCTTTCTTCTCTTGTTAACAAAATTAATTTATTTCGTAATAAAAAGGATGAGTTTTAATAGAAATTGTCTACATAAGAACTTTATTTATATTTTTAGTCTTTGGTTGAAATTCTCTCATATGTTTCTATTGGCTTTATCTTATCATCCTAAATAGGTTCTCACCCAACCACTTCAAAAATTGAGGAAGTGTTATTTATATATAATTCATATATAGCAGGCGTATAATCGTGTGTAATCGGCATATCATCTATGTATATTAGCTATAAAAAGTAAACAATAAATCAAGCCGGATATTTATGTAAAAAATCCATGAGATTTCGTTTTCTTGATTTTATCCATGATATGACTTCTATTATAATTATTTTAAAAACTCTCTACTAAAATTTAAAATATCTTATCATTTATTTTAAAATTACATTATAATTTTAAAAATAATCTCATTTCGACATAATTTGTTTACATTTTAAAAATAATTATTTCATGTCATACCAATTTTTTAAAATATACTTTCTGTTACACTTGAAAATCGCTATAGAAACTATCAATTAGAAACCAATATCCCTCTTTTTGAATTCGAGAAAAAAATCTATCACATAATTTAATGATTCAAAACTAATATTCTTCAATGGAAAAAAAAACTTCGGCTTGTACCCTTCAATTCCTAGAAGGGTATTATATATAGCCAAAGTTTTGTTATTTGTTTGATGTCCATCTATCTAAATTGACTCTTCAAACAAACATATTTCAAAAAGAAAAAAAATATCTTGTGTTGAATATTGACTGATTTTGTAATGTTTCTTTCTCTGGCACATAGTTTTACTTCATTATATATATAAGTAAATTTTTATCAACTTTTAAACTTTTTCTTGTTATCTTGATAAACATAGACATGTACCCTATATATTACATTTTTTTTTAAAATCGATTTATTCAAATCTAGGTATAGTGTTTTAAAGAACTACAATTATATGATTTTAAATGTAAAAGAGTTTATAGTTATATGGAGTATTTCTTTTTTTGGCCAGAAGTGAAGTGATATTTAAATAATTTGAATTAAGATAGCAAAAGTTCCTGATATGATTGCATATGATCATTAACCGAATTAAGTATGATAACATTGTAACAAAAGATGAATTTCTTTTTATTTTAATTCAAATTTAAAAACTTTATCTATTAATTCAAAATTATCCTTTAATATATATAGTCAAATATAGAATAAAGTTAGTATATATTATTGCCATTTATTAGATTGTCACTTGGCTTAACCACAATGTCTATTATATATGGTAATTCTTTAGCTTTAATATATATATAGATATAGACTATCCTCCCTGGCAAGAGCATAATTGGCCATAAAATATGCTAAGTTATTGCCTTCTCTTAGAATATGTGATATTATAACATTGCGCCTATTCCTGAGTTCCTGAAACTCCTCTACTCATTAAACTATGGTTCATGGAGGCTTCCAGTTTCCGTCTAACACATTCTTTAGGAACAAAGAATTAGTTTGTAGAATAATATGTGAAACCTGAGAGTTGACACAATATTTGATAGCCTCAAGAATAGCAACTGCTTCAGCTTCTGTATTTATAGCACAACCTATTTCCTTTGCTTGAGCATGAATTAAATCACCTGCAGAATTCCTCACACAAAACGCATACGAACTCCTTCCTAGATTACCTCTAGATACTCCATCAGTGTTACACTTCATCCACTCTCTTGGACGTAGTTCCGATGGTACCTTAGTGACTTCAAAACTAGAGTAAATTCATTAATGATCTTGATCAAATTTGACCATCTATGTGACTATGTGGGATATGCTAATGGGATGGCCTCTTGATTTTCACCAGATTATGCTCTGTACTAGCCACCCGGTATTTGACTCGACTCACAAAAATATTGCCACCATGTTTGAAGGTATTTCTTCTCTTTCTCACTCCCAAATGATTATTTATAGCATAACATAAGGACAAAGCTGCAGTCTGGGATCAGTAGAGCTTGCCACCATATAAGAATAACTTGATAAAGTTATTGCCCATCAATAGATTGTTTACCTTGAAATTGGTAATTACAATTATATTTGATTTTGTGGTTCTAAAAATACGTGATTTATTTTAATACTAGTTGTTAAGCAATAGATGCTAAGTGGAGTTAGGAAAATGAAATAAGAGCAAGGAATAGTGCTGGTATGCAAACCGAACAGTCGAGAGACGGGGGTCTAGAGCTGGCCAAAGCTGGGCCTCGAGGTCGAGCTGGTATGCTTAACAGAGGGAGGTCGGAAGAAATAACAACATATAGGGCCTCGAGGATAGCCTTTTATGATCAATAATGAGCAATAAATGAAGAACAATTAGTGAAACACGATAAATGGAAGTAATAAATCTGTAGAACAATTGTAGAATGTATTTTTGTTAGAGAGCAGAGAATGTTCTTTCTCTTGTATTCAATATCATGTTCCAAAAAATGATAAGGGCCCCTTTATATAGGAGGGAGAATCACAACATGGTACATGTATAATTATTACAAAGAAGTATAGCTGGTACAACTATTCAATCGTCCGGTACAGACTTATACTATTCACGCAAGCGTTGTCAGCTTTAACCACGTGTTTTGGGGAGTTTCCCGCCTTTCCACGAAGGTCTTTGATGTTTATCCTGTCTCGAGGTATTTCGGTTCCTCGAGGAATGAACCTCGGGGTTGATCCTCGAATTCTGCTCTGATCCCATCGAGACCATGCTCAGAATGTCGAAGAGACCTCAAAATCAGCCATTCCCGATTTTGACCGTATACAGATAGCCACCGCGTTTCTTGGAAAGAAAAGACAAGAAACGATTTGAATTCTCCAACCATTCAATGCTTCCATCAATACGTCAGTTAAGTTATATCAAGCGATTGATGTGACAAAAATGGATGCTCAAAAGTCACGTTCGCACAGCTCTTAGAAAGCCTTCGAATTGATTATGGCGGCTGCCTGCCTTTTGTCCTCCCCCAACGTACATGACTGGCCCCTATAAATACTCCTCCCTTCGCCCCTTATTTTTTAATGCATCTTCAAACCTCAAAGCAGCTCTCCCTACTTCTTTCTTGTGTTCTTTACCTAATTGCATTTTCTTCTCCCCTCTGAAATCTTTCAACAAGAATGGCGAAGACCCCCAAAACTGCCCCTCAAGATGATAAGCCTTCCTCTTCTTCACGCTCGTCCAAGGGAAAGGCAACATTACCCCCTCATCTCGAGGAGTGCATTCCCGGACCCTACGAAACAACCTCCGATTTCCAAGTTGACAAGCCTTCTTCGAATCCGGGACGATGTGAACCCATGTCCCGGTATATTAGTCTGATAACAGACACCGAGAAGGTGAAGGCCGACTGCCGGTGGGGGGATGCGGTGCTGGTGGAGATTCCCTCTTGGAGTGAGGACATAACTACATACAAAACCGGCTTCCTTAGTGTGTATACTTATCCATTTAACCTTGGTCCGGTAGATCCATCCTCGCCCTCAATAGACCCCGTAATCCTCAACTTATGCAAGCAATATCGAGTGAATCTCAGCCAAATCCATCCGTCATTTTGGCGTATTGCTATATGATTACGCATTTTGATACCATGGTCGAGGGGATGCCTTTTACCCTTGACCACTTGATCAGAATGTACAGTCCCCGACTCTTCGGAGGTGGCCTGATTAAGCTCCGACGTCGGGCCTCGAAAGATTTCTTTGTTTGTACTGACGAGGTCAGGGACAGATGACGAATGAGCCGTTTTATTCGAGTTAGGACCTCGGACCTGATTCTAGTGGAGAAGATTCCGTTCCCTGAAGAGTGGAACATGAAACATAAGTGAATACGTTAATTAAGTATTTTCTTTCTCTTTTGGATCAATTTCACCACGAACTAACTTCCTCCGCTGATGCAGTTGTTGCGGTGTACCCTGGCGCGATTAAGGATTTCCCAGGCTGGGTAAGCCAGCTAGATTCAACTTGCCCGTATGTTGAGCGCATGTGGAGCGATCTGTCTAGGACTCTATGGGAAGCTAAAAATTACAGTGAGTTCTTACTCTTGCCGGTATTGAATCTCTCAGAAGAAATATCCCCGATTGTGTCCTCATTCCTTGTGTTTACATTTTGTATTCGTTCAGGTCTGGGAGAGGCATCCTTGATGAGAGAAGCACCACCTGAGGAAGCGGATACCTCGAAACCTGACAAAGAGAAGAAAAGACGAAGAAAATAGCCGACTGAGCCTTCGAAGTCAAAGAAGGCCAAAATGGAAGAACATAAGGCTGATTTAACAGCCTTAACTCCAGGGGTATCGGAGAGTCCCAGAGCTGAAAGCGGGGAGAAAAATGACTCCCCGGTAGCACCTATGGGAAAAGGAAACCTGACTGTCCCACATCTTGCTGAGCCGATGGTTGTTGAGACGGAGGCTTCTAAATCGGAATTTGATGTTGTTATTTGTCCCATCCCGGGCGAAGAGGCCTTCGAGAGTGTATCGAATGATGTCCCCGAGCCGGTTGAGGGCCAAAATATTCCCCAAGCTGGAGTTCACTTGGTAGGCGGGCTGGAGGAGCCTGAAGTTCTCCAGAAGCAAGAGAAGGCCTCGATCGATCCAGTCAGGGTTATTGAAGTAAATGATTCCCCACCGGGACCGGCTTTATCTCCGAGGGAGATGCAGGATGCCCAAAATATAGAGTCGTCCGATGTGGGGGCGTCCATCGGAGAAAAAGATGTGTTTGAAGGACTTTTTACTATGATCGAGGAAAACCCTGAGCTCAATGCCGCACTCATTTTCGATGAGGCCGAGAGGCTCTGCAAACATGTAATCTTTCGTAAATTCTGTTCATGGCCCTGATCTTTATTTTTCTAATTTTGTTTCTTTCATGCATTCAGGCCATGGTGCTTTATAATCAGACATTTGCTAAGTTTCAAGCCGAGTTGACCCAATATGAGGGGGATTGCAGGAAACTCTCTTCGGAAGCTGATGAGCTCAGAGCTCTTTTCACCAAGAAAGAGGAAGAACTTCGTGACCTTCGGGCTCGTTTGGAGGCGACGTCTCGAGATATAACCTACCTCGCTTAGCAGGTAATATAGTTTCTATTTTCTTTTATTTACATGCTTATCCGATTTTAGTGTTTAACACCTTTGGGTTGATCTTTGCAGCTCGAGAAGAAAGACACCCTGATGAGGGAGGAGCTCCAAGCCAGGAACACTGTAATTCTCAGACTTAAACGGCACGTGAGTGAGATAATCCCCGAGAGATATACCCTCCAGGAGAGGTTGGCCTCGGCTGAGCATTCTCTTTAGGATGCAAGGGCGGAGAGTAGTAAGTACAAGGACCTCTACGCTTAATCGGTTGTCGTGCTATCTGCGGACAGAGCTGAATTCAATGCGTTTGTATCCTCGTACAAAGAGGATGTTGTTGTTGCAAATGCTCAAGCCAAGAAGGTGTCTGAGGAGGCCGAGCTGCAATTGACCATAGCCGTGGCGCATGCCTGGTTAAGATCTCGGAGGCAGGCTCTCGAGGATATACCTAATGGGGGCATTAATCTGTCTGCTGAGCTCGAGAGGGTCAAGACCCTAGAAGAGGAGGCGGCAGCCCTGCTTATTTCTAAAGGTGACTCGAGCAGTGGCTCAGAAGTTGATGAAGACGAAGGTGAAGTCCCCGAGGGGGAAGAGACCGTCGAAGACCCGGGGACCAAGGTCGGAGATGTTGAAGGCACAACCTCTGAGGGTGCCGTTGAAGGCACAACCCCGGTGGTAGATTATGGTTTTATTCGTTCTCTCCCTTGTAAGGGCTTCAGGCGTAAGCCTCGTAAATACACCCCTGTGAACCTTCAATATATATAAAAAGCCTTTTATTTTTCGTCATTTCTCGTTTTTCCTTAGCTTTTTTGGAATAGATTGTGATGTTTGTTGATAATTGGTTCGAAATTTAGGACTTCAAAATAAACCCTTAGTTTTTGCTTTCGATGAACAATTGGCAGTGGTCGATAGTTGACCGTTTGGGGTTTATTCCCCGATCTATTAGGTTCGCTCAAAGTTTTGACTTGAGCTCATCGACCTTTAGGTCTTAAAATCGGCCTCGAAGCCCTTCAGGCTGGTCCTTGGGCTATTACGCATTGGCCCTTAGGCTCTTTAGGCTAGCCTTTTGTAACGACCCGGTCTGTCGTTACGTAAAAACCTGCATTATAACTGTTGCTATTGACTTATTATAGATTGGTTATTCTGTTATTAATGTGTTAGAGTTGATAGGCTTGGAATCGGAATGGTTAAATGAGAATTCAGGCACTTAGTCCTTAAGAATAGCCTTAAAATGGGAAAA
>ML288529.1:0-72868 GCA_005239495.1 Nicotiana undulata
ATATACTCGGTTATTCCTGAAATATTCATTATTTGAACTATGATTTACGGAGGTTGAGTTCGTCACTACCTCCTCAGACCGTAGGTTGTTTTCGTTACTTACCTGCACGCTGTGTGTGCAGATCCAGGTGCACCGAGATTTGACGCGGAGCGGTGATAGCAGCCATTCTCTCAGAGTCGACGAGGTAGCAGCTGGCGTTCGCTGTCCCGTCCCTCTTTTCTCTACTCTTCCCTTATGTATTAGAACTTTGAAACTTAAAACTTCAGTTTTTATTATTCTCAGTTGTATTGATGTTAGTAGCTCATGACTGCGTGACTCCAGATCCTAGGGTGATTGTTGGAGCTCATTTCTTTTGTTAGACTGTTTAAATGATTAAAAATGTTGGTATTTCTATGAATTGATCCAATGACGAGTAAATTTCTCTAGTAAATGAATTGAGTATTGTTGTAACGGTTGGCTAGCCTGGTTCCACGACAGGCGCCATCACAACCCGGAAACGGGTCGTGACACCTTCCGAGGTTAAGCTCTACCTCCATTTCCCTTTTTCATAAGGATACCTTTCTGCCTTCCGAGACTAAGTGTTGTCTCCATCTGTATCTTTGTATAAGGTTACCATTCTGCCTCCGAGGTTAAGCTCTACCTCCATATGCATTTTTGCATAAGGCTACCTTTCTGCCTTCCGAGACTAAGAGTTGTCTCCATCTGTATCTTTGCACAAGGCTACCATTCTACCTTCCGAGGTTAAGCTCTACCTCCATCTGTATTCTTTCATAAGGCTACCTTTCTTCCTTCCGAGACTAAGCGTTGTGTCCATATGTATCTTTGCATAAGGCTACCATTCTGCCTTTCGAGTTTAAGCTTTACCTCCATCTGCATTTTTTGCATAAGGCTACCTTTCTGCCTTCCGAGACTAAGCCCTGTCTCCATATGTATCTTGCATAAGGCTACTTTTCTGCCTTCCGAGGTTAAGCTCTACCTCCATCTACATTGCATAAGGCTACTATCTGCCTTCCAACTTGCATAAGGCTACCATTCTGCCTTCCGAGACTAAGCCCTGTCTCTATCTGTATCTTGCATAAGGCTACTTTTCCGCCTTCCGAGGCTAAGCTCTGCCTCCAATTTACTTTTTGAGACTAAGCGCTATCTCAAGCACCATTTACTTCACTTTCATTTTGGGCTAAGCTCTGCCTTTCAGTTCGCAAGACTAAGCTCTGTCTTGTCAGCATCATGCTACTGAATTTATCATGGGCTGAAATATTGCCAACTTATCCAAAGGCGTCATCGTTCGGAGGCACCATCTTCATAGCCCGAGAACACCATGCCATTAACTGAGTATCTCTTTCAATTTTTTGCATATCATTATTCAAAGGCGTCATGGTTCGGAGGCACCATCCTCATGTCCCGAGAACATCATTTCATGGCCTGCGAATCCTGCATCGAGCAATCCATGGCCCAGAACATCATGGTCTAAGAACGTCATCCTTAACCGTTAGAAGACAACATTCATAGTCCAACAGGAACTTGCATCATGTTTAAATTACGCACAATATATGCTTGTATTGTCTATTTGCAGGTAATCCGACGAGCAACGACCATCCTAGCAGGTGCGGTCCCGCTCCAGTTCTCCTAACTACCCCGTAAGCCGCTTATTCATCCAGCTCTGTATGTTGTATTCATTCTTGAAAACTCCATAGATATACTTCACCGATGGCTCCTGAACTACATAAAGCCTGATTCCTGTAAAATCAGGGATATGTAGGCAATTCAGAAACCAGTCAGCCTAAATCTCTTCAAACCGTTTCGCTCGGTCAAAATTGGCCATCATATCTTTACCGGACAACGCTTCTATCCTTCCCGGGTAAAGAGGGGCAGCTATTGATACCTAGTGTTTTCCTAAAATTATCTTTAATTTGCATATATACCTTCAAAATTAGTTTTTATAACAATTGGCATTTTTCTATAATTTTTCACATTTTTATTAATTTATTCTAATTTATCCAACATTTTTATCTCCAATAATTAATCATAAATGGCATTACAAATTATTTCAAAATATTTCTTGGTTTAATATATCATTTTGGTTCCTATTAAGATTTAATTATTACACAAACTAGCCAAATTGGCAATATTTGGCTATAATTGTAATAACTTTGCAATTATAGAGTGATTACATATTTTATGTTATTTTTTACTCACTAATTAGTCGTTTGTACTTTTAATACTAATTAATCATTTGAACTTAGTCTATTTAGCATTAATTTCATCTTATATAATTATTAGCCATTTTAAATTAATTATTTATCTATTTAATTGGGTATTTAACAATTAGCCCCTTTTTCATTTAAATCCTAGCCTAAATTAATCTAACTCAAACCCAATCAAAATGGCCCAAATACCCAATCCCAGCACCTAGCCTACCCGACCCAAGATCCCTCTTTAATCTGAGCCGTTGATTAATTCAAATCAACGACCCAGATTAATCCTTACCATTAATAACCCTAAAGACTACCCCCCCTCCCATCCTCATTTGCCCGGTCTCACTTCTCTCGCAATCTCTCTGGTTCGCTCTAGAACCTTCCACCTTCCTCCCCTCCGATGGACTCTGTCCTCTTTCTTTGGCCACCTCCCTCGCCGGAAGCTATGGCCTCTCATCATCTCCTAGCCTCTACTTCACCCCAGGCCGGTTTGACACTACCCTGAGGTTCTCAAGTGAACCTGGAGCTGTTCAACTCCTACCCATTGTCCTTCATTCCATCTTCCAGCTACCTCCGGCCGTTCGAGTAAGATCTATGACTTTTTCGGCTAAAGTCTGTGATATTTTAAGGTTTTCTCATCTTCTCTGGGTTCTCTGAAACCCTAACTCTCAAGATTTTCTGATTTTCTTTTATATATGTCTTAGATATGTGTATACTTTAAGCTATTTCGTTGTTTTCTCAAAGTTTCTCCGATTGTTCTAAAACAACTATTCGTTTTCAACTAAAGTTTCATGACCCCATTTTTAAATGATTTTTCCTATGATTTTTCAGTATTATCTTAGGGTCTCTACTGCGTTTTAGTGATTTGTTTAAGCCTCTCTCCTTTATCTGACTCGTTGTGATGAAATCCCTAATTTTAGACCTAAACCGTAAAGTTCTTGATTTGTCTTTGAATATGTGTTTGCATATGTGTTTGCGTTTCATGAGTCCTGTAATTCACTGATATTTTTACCCTATGATTCTCTTGTTTTCCTGTTTATCTCACTGTTCACTCTGTAATTCATATGAACCCCTAATTTCATATGTTTTCACTACTAGGGTTTCTGACTTCTTGCCTAGTATCTGTTTTAATTCGTGTCAATTCCCTGTGATTAAAATCTTTCCTGTTCGAATCCCTGATCTCTGTAATTTTACTTGATTATTACCTGATTTATTTCTTTTGCTTATAATGTGTTCATTCCGTTCATACATAGGAGTCTATAGTAATTAGTGTTATTTGAATCCTTGATTCCTTGTGATTCGAAAGCCTTACTGATTTCCTATGGGATACTCTTACTAATTCCGACCTTTAGTTTATTTCTTGCCTTGTTACCTGGTTAATTTACTGTTGATTGANATTCAATTAACGGATACCTAATTACCTGCTATACTTACACTGTTCCTATTCCTCTAAGCTATATATGGTCCTTTCTTTATTTGTTACTTACCGTTTGAATCACTCCCTTAATTATGAGGATACTTGCACTAATTGTGTACTGATTGATACTCAACCCCACAATCACTGGTTAATTCAGACTCCTACCTTATTTGCTACTTGTTTTTAAAAACTATATTTATGCATTACCTCTCATTAAAAAAAAACTAATCTGTTCAACTCTCTTTTTCACAACTAAAATTTGCTACTCTCTCTATTCTCTCTTCTGTGCTACTTGCTACTACTCTAAGTTAGCCGGCTGTAAGCCAAGGCTAACTATTGTGCATCTCCTACATCCTGTTTGTATTACTGCTTTCTTTACCTCACTGTATGTTCTAATTCAGATTTCATTTCTCAAACCAACATGTTTATACTATTGCTGCAATTCATTGTGTTTGTAATTTGCTTTCACTTACTATTCTGTTGTTCAACATGTAATTAGAATCTTGGATTCCATCTAGCATGACAAGTCTGCCTTATTAACTAGCATGTCTTTGTGTACTCCAAGTCTGTCTTTATATGAATCTCCATGCTTATGTTTGATACATTAAATTATAGTATCTTCTACTGTCTTAAACTGGTTGGTACTGCCATGTTAGTTTAACCATATACCCTGCTGATCCTATGAACCCTTAGGAGATTCTGATTGTGTGCTCATTATGTGTTTCTACCTGCTACATGTCTACCCTCATATGCTCTGTATCTACCCCCAATCCCTAATACCCCTGTGTGAAAGTTTGTGGTGCTGAATCTGTCTTGGTTCTTTGTTCCATGTGTGATGCTGATCTTGTTTTGGTTCTGAGGTTGGTCTGTTGCTTGTTGATTACCCTGCTCTTCTCAAAGCTGTTTTACTAAGACAACACCCTCTTATTTTCCAAAGTTGTTTACATTAAGTCTCTTTTTCCAAAATTGTTTTCTTATTCGATGTTTTAAACTATATCAAGCACTCTCACTCTACTCTTAGATCATTAAGTTCTGCCGCTTTTGTGTGAGCATTGCCTTGGGACCCTTGCGCTCCCTTTGAACTTTGACACACAAGAGCTGACCTTTCCACACTGCACTTACTCTATCTTGGCTATGAAATTAGGGTGTGAGCACTGCCCGGGATTCCTTAAGGTCCTTAGGGAACTCCGACACACCCGAATTGTGAAAAGGCTGTGAAACATACCTGGTATTGAGGACATGGAGATCTGGGCCTATAATGTAGGTTCCCTATAGTTAACTTCTCATTTTCTTCTATTTCAATTATGTAATTCATACCCAATGGTCTGTAATAATTATTTGTAAAACAACTCTGGGGACGGATAGTGAAAAGGGGTGGGTGATATGCATTACATAGTTGCTAAAAGGGTAGAAATCATGCTTTAGGCTTTACTTTCTATCTGCGCAATAGAAACCCCTGTGTAGGACTCATGTATACATGCATTAGAAATCACTCCATCTTAAGACCATGTCTACTATTTTTTCAGCATATGCATCATCCTATTATTTAGAAAATTCTATGTTAAAAAAATGCTAATAACTAGCACGCTATCATGTACACTTAGAAAAATCATGTTCTCGGATAAACGTTAATACAAACCTGCTATTCATGTAAACCAGGTCTAATAATGGGGTAATATTGTGGTACACCTAAAACTCTTGCCTAGGATAACAGTACGCTACTAAACAAGTCATTCTCATACTTGTTGCATCTTCTGAAAGTATGTTCGAATAATGTAACTTCATGCACTTAGAAAATCCTGCCTAGGAGTTCTGCATACAACCTTTCTGCATCTCTATATATACATACTAGATATCCTATTTTAGGACCTCATTCTACGCCTAGACTAATTACTGATGCATGAAAAAGGCCTAAAACTGTTTTTACCATGTTCTAACAAACCAGTAATCGGTTTCTGAATATTGGCAATACCAACAATTGCATGTTACTAGGTATAACGACCTGAGGTTGTTATCTGTTCTGAATAATTGCTACACGCCTAGGCAAGCCTTAGGCAATCAACCATAAAGAAATAAAACCAGAACTATATTTTGTGATTAAGTGTTTAACTGTTAGCATGTTTAAAACCAGTAAGCAAGCCTGATTAGGACTTCCTCTTTGAGTTATGCAATAAATCTGTCTTTATGTTATCACTTAGACACCATGCTCAGGATCTGAACCTAAATTTGAACCTTAAATGTGCATGAGTCATGCCGTTTATGTGTACTATGTGTGGAGGTATATTTGATCCTCTGTTTGTCTTCCATGCTCCCCTTAATTGAAGTCCTATATGTTTTATTATGTGTCGCCTTAGTATTTTCACCTTTGAAAACCTGAGGGTCTGCCTAGCACCTCCCTTATAGGATAGAGGTCCTAAATTCCTCCGGGACTGATACGAAGGGACGTGTAACAACATGCAATAGAGGTCGAGATCAACACT
The DNA here is from genome assembly GCA_005239495.1 of Nicotiana undulata. Classification (NCBI taxonomy): domain Eukaryota; kingdom Viridiplantae; phylum Streptophyta; class Magnoliopsida; order Solanales; family Solanaceae; genus Nicotiana; species Nicotiana undulata. The sequence goes on from ML288529.1 coordinate 6,093, forward strand.
CGCTTTAGTTACCTTCACGGGGTGGGAAAGGGTAGATATGGATATGATGACCAGTGCGTTAATACCACGTGTAGCCCCTCTTTGAGGAGTGTCATACGGGGTATTGCATTGATGTGATCCATATTGTAAATAAACCTAGGATACCCCTTTACTTCCATAAACATGCTTAGATTGTGATCCCTTTCAAAATCTAGCTTAACTGTTTTCAAATATTTGTACTTAGACTTAAATCCCCCATATTTGAGCCCTACTTGTTTATTTGCTAAATTGTAAAAATTCACAAAAAGTTGTTTGGCCGGGAACCACACTTGTGGATCCTGAGGGGTGCCTAACACCTTACCCTGTCTCTAGTTATCAAACGTAGTTATAAATTACCCCCTGATAGGTGCCCTAACACACCTCAAAATCGTTAGGTGGTGACTCTTCGAAAATGCAAACCCCTTTCCCAAAAGGAACGAGTTGTCTCAACCCAATGTCATAAACCCCTTTTAGAACCAGGCCCCGAAAGGAGTGCCTCGGGAAAAAAGGGGGCGCGACAAGGATTTATCCACTATATAAAGAGGAACCATGTTCATTTGTAACCATCACATACACTTATTGAGAAATAATACTACGTTACTCTTTACTTTCTTACATTTTTGTTATTGTTCTTATTACTCTTAACATTTTGACCTCAAGCCTGCTCCCTATCGAGGTCGACGAATTGCCATAATATTGGTTTGATTTATCTTTACCATTCAATTTATTTATTTAATCTATCATTTATCAATTGGTATTGAATCAGATCACATATCCTTAAAACCACATTACAAGTTTCTTTGTTACTTGTATTTCGAGGTAAACAGTTTGGCGCCCACCGTTGGGATAAGGATAATAGTGATTGTTCAGTGCTAATTCTGGTAAAACACACTATTTTACACTTGTTCTTGTCAAGAATTTTTGTTTTCAGGTTGAATCATGTCAAACCCACAAAACACATCTACACACGGAACGACATCGGAATCCACGGAGAAAATGAGAATGTTATCGTTCCAGGAATCGAGGTGCCACATGCTGACCTCGGATGAGCACCGCCTGTCAAACCGATTGATGTCAATTCATATGTTGTTTTGAATGCGTATTTAGGCGCAGACCCCGAAGGAAGTATACACGGAGAGGGTCGAACTGACGGTCGAGGTACACAGGGCAGAAGAGACGAAGGAGTCAGTCTCCAAGTATTTTTTGAAATACTTCAAGCTCAACAAAACGTCATTTATCAGTTGCAAAATCAGCACAGGGCACCAAATAGGGTCGAACAGGAGGTTACTCGTCGTACCGAGCCAGTGCCTGAAAGATCGGGTGATAACACTTCAAAAATCGATCCTGCTATAACGAGGATGCTCGAGGAGCTCATTAAGAGAATAAAAATGGGAGAAAAGAAAACCGAGGCCAACGATAAGAAGGTGGAAACTTACAACTCCAGGGATGACCAGATACTGGGGGCACCACCAATCTTAAAAAGGAATGGATTCCAAGAAGTTTGTACAATTTCCTCTGAGTGCGGCTCCGAAGCCCATCCCAAAGAAGTTCCGTATGCCCGATATAACTAAATACAACGGGATATCTGATCCAAATGAGCACGTTACTTCTTACACGTGCGCCATAAAAGGAAATGATTTGGAGGATAACAAAATCGAATTTGTATTGCTGAAGAAGTTTGAAGAGACCCTGTCGAAGGGAGCTATGATTTGGTATCACAACCTGCCACCAAATTCTATAAATTCATTCGCCATGTTGGAAGATTCATTTGTAAAGGCACACGCTGGGGCCATATAGGTTGCAACAAGAAAATCAGACCTCTTCAAAGTGAAGCAGAGGGATAACGAGATGCTAAGATAGTTCATATCTCGATTCCAAATGGAACACATGGAGTTACCACCAGCCACTGATGATTGGACTGTTCAGGATTTCACCGAGGATTAAATGAATGGAGTTCGATAGCATCACGCCACTTGAAACAGAATTTGATCGAGTACGCGGCCGTGACTTGGGCAGATGTGAGGACGACCAATTGGGAGCCCTCTCAGGTTCAGTACATCCAAATCGGTCGACAGGTAAAAGTCAGAGAGATGTTGATAGAGAATCAAGGAAAAATAAAGATCGGTACCAGATATATGTTGCAGATCGGAGGAATAACGGTCTGGGATGCAACTCCGCCCGAAACGATTGAAGGAGTGACCGAGGGAAAAATTCTCAGGGACTAATGAGTAAAACCGGCTTCAAAAAATATGCAGATCCCATAGAAGCACCTCAGCTATCAGAGTAAAATTTCAGTGTCGACGCATCGGGAGTTGTATCGGCTATCGGAAGAATCAAAGATACTAGGTGGCCTAGACCGAACCCAAATTTAATGTGTAACTATCATGGCACACATGGAAATAGGACCGAAGACTACATGCAGCTGAGGGATGAGGTAGCTCAATTATTCGACGAAGGCTATCTTCGAGAGTTCCTCATTGATCGAGCCAAAATTCACTTCAGAGAAAGAGATGCCAATAGAAAGAATGAGCAAGAAGAACCTCAGCATGTTATTCACATGATCGTAGGCGGGGTCGACGTCCCACAAGGACCTATATTCAAACGCACTAAGGTGTCTATCACCATAGAGAAACGGAATCGAGACTATGTGCCCGAAGGCACTTTATCATTCAACGAAGAAGAACCGGAAGGCATTTCTCAGCCACATAACGATGTCCTGATAATTCTTGTTTTATTAAATAAAGTTCAAGTTAAGAGTGTTTTAGTGGATTCAGGTAGCTCGGCGAACATTATCAGATCAAGGGTCGTATAGCAGCTCGGCATGCAGGACCAAATTGTACCTGCATCTCGAGTCTTAAACGACTTCAACATTACTAGTAAAACAATGAAGGGGGATTATAGTAAATGTGTCTGGAACTATCCAAGATACGAAATTCCATGTCATCGAAGGCGACATGAGATATAATGCACTGCTCGGAAGGCCTTGGATCCACAACATGAGGACAGTGACATCGACCATTTACCAAATGATGAAGTTCCCAACGATAGATAGTGTGAATACGGTTTATGAGGAACAACACATCGCAAAGTAAATGTTTGCGGTCGACTAGGTGACGCCGATATCAACACCTTCGATGCCAAAAAAATCGAGCGCCATAAGTAGACGGCCAAATAGCAATCATCGTCCCCAGCCTCGACCGAATTTGAGAAACATGTAATGGAAGAAGAAGAAGAGGATTTTCTAACTCCTCAAACTTTTATTGTTCCCAAAGAATCAGATGCTACCAAGTCAACGGTCGAGGAGCTGGAACAGGTGATACTAATCGAGTATCTTCCCGAACGAAAGGTATACCTGGGAATGGGGTCGACCCCCGAACTCAAGAAAAAACTCATTCAATTTCTTATTGATAACATGGATTTCTTTACGTGGTCCCATTTAGACATTAAAGGAATCCCACCGGAGATAACAACTCATCGGCTGAGTCTGGATCCCAAGTTCAGACCGATAAAGCAAAAGAGAAGACCCCAGTCCGAGGTAAAGCATGCCTTCATAAAGGACTAGGTAACCAAACTTCTCAAAATAGGATCCATTCGGGAATTAAATTATCCCAAATGGTTAGCTAATGTAGTCATAGTCCCCAAAAAGGGGAACACACTTAGAATTTGTGTAGACTATAAGGACTTGAACAAAGCATGTCTGAAAGACTCTTTTCCATTGCCTAACATCGATCGCATGATCAATGTCACGGCCGACCACGAGATTCTTACCTTTCTCGATGCCTATTCTGGGTACAATTAGATCCAGATGGACCCAGAAGATCAAGAAAAGACTTCTTTTATCACTAAGTCTGGGACCTATTGTTATAATGTAATTCCCTTCGGGCTAAAAAATGCGGGAGCTACATATCAACGCCTAGTTAAAAAAATGTTCGAAGATTAAATAGGTAAATCAATGGAAGTTTACATTGATGATATGTTAGTTAAGTCCCTGCACGCAGAGGACTATTTGGCTCATTTGTAGGAAGCATTCGAAATCTTGAGGAAGTACAACATGAAGCTCGACCCCGAGAAATGTGCTTTCGGGGTCAGTTTGGGCAAATTCCTCGGCTTCATGGTGTCAAATCGAGGAATAAAGATCAACCCCGATAAGATTAAGGCCATCAAGGACATCACCATCATAGACAGTGTAAAAGTTGTACAAAGGTTGATTGGACATATAGCTGCCTTGGGTTGGTTCATTTTGAGGTCCTCGAATCGGAGCCACATGTTCTTATCCTTACTCAAAAAGAAAACTAACTTCTCATGGACTTCGGAATGTCAACAGGCATTTGAGGAATTGAAAAGATACTTATCGAGTCCACCTCTGCTCCATACTCCGAAGGCAGATGAGAAGCTTTACTTGTACTTGGCGATGTCCGAGATAGCGGTAAGTGGTGTTCTGGTTCGAGAAGAGCAAGGTACGCAGTTCCCTGTTTATTACGTAAGTCGAACCATAAGAGATGTTGAAACTAGATACCGACACTTAGATAAATTGGCACTTACATATTTAAATATGCGTGATAACCACTTATCCACTCCGAAATGTTTTGCAAAAGACTGAATTATCGGGCCAATTGGCCAAATGGGTCGTCGAACTCAGCGGGTACGATATCGAATATCAACCCTGAACGACCATCAAGTCTCAAATTTTGGCGGACTTCGGCCGATTATACGCCAACCCTCGTACATGAAGTGGAAAAGGAACATCTACTAAAATCAGGTACATCATCGGGGGTGTGGACCCTCTTCACGGACGGTGCCTCGAATGTGAAAGGGTCCGGGATCGGCATTGTTTTGAAACCGCCCACAGGAAGTATTATTAGTCAATCTATTAAAACTTCAAATTTACTAGCAACGAGGCCGAGTATGAGGCCATGATTGCAGGTCTCAAGCTAGATAAAATCTTGGGAGCGAAGGTCGTTGAAGCTAAATGACTCTCTACTGGTCGTTGAGCGAACAATTCCTATATTATAAATATTAAGATTCTTATATCTAATTAACTAACAAATTAAAAATAGTAAATTAACACTAAAGATACTACGAGTTTGAGAAAAGATTAAGGAGGTCTAGAGTTATGATTTCCCCAATTGTCGGAATCCTTCCCGCTATGTCTTCTATAATTTCGTCTAAGTATTCTATATCAATTATGAACACTCAGGCTACCGTAAATCTCTTTCGAGCACTTACGATAATTTACTAGACGCACTCTCTCGAGCTACGCTAGCTAAATTTTATTACAGTTCACTTTAGATTGCACCCAAGGTATCGTTATCTCTAATCCAACCTTTAAACCCTCGGTTATGGATATCTCCTATACTTTGGGAGTGATGTTGTTCAACAACTACCTAAACATGTACTCTCTCTCGAGAAGATACACACTAAATAGGCACAGCTAATTGAGGATCCTTTCAATTAACTACAACAAGAACGTAGTTGAACAAATAGAGAAATTACTACAACTCAATTATATAAAAACATAACAAGAATTTATCCTACAAAAGGTTCTATCAAAACCCTAGATAAAAAATTAGCTATTCATAATAGTATGTAAAAATACAATACCAAAAGTCATAACCAACAATAGAAAATAGGAAGAGGAAGGAAAAACTCATAGAAGAATTCTCCGCCTTGCTCCTATTGTGTCTCTGCCTCCTTAGGTTGAATCTCTGTCAAAAATATGTCCAATTCGCTAAATATAATGTTCTCCCATGTATATAAACCAAGTAGGATTGGGCCCAAATAATTATACCTTCTCCTACGCGAAAAAGGATGATTTTCCAGGTTTGTACTAGCGCGGTCGCGCTAGTGGCCGCACATATGGCAAAGTATTCTGCCCCAGTCTGCGTCAGATCCGCGGTCGTGGTTTCGACCGCATTTTTAGACATATTCCATTTGGTATTTGGACAAACGTAAAACATGAAAGTTGTATCCCTTTGAGTTATCTTTCCAACCATATAATATATAGCCCGAATGGAGTTTGAATCAAAAAGTTATGTCTATTTTACTAGACAGTGCACAATATACCTACTCGAGTCTTCGTTTGTTCTTAACTATCAAATTTGACCCCCAAACACGATCCCGGATTAATTCCTTTGGCTTTTACTCAGACTTCAAAGCTCCAAATTTCTTGAATTTATTTTATAACATCTATATAGCTCGGAATCACTCCTACAAGGCATAAAACACACAATTAGTGCAAAACACTAGCGATTGAAGCTCAAACTCAATTAAAGTGCAGTAAATTAGAGTGTAATATGCGACTAAAATACGCAATTATAGTCTATCATCAACACCCCACACTTAAAATGTTGCCCGTACTCGAGCAATCAACTACACTTTATATAGACACGACATTTTTAAGAAATTCTCCTAACTCATCACACCAAGAAAATTTAAAATAGACTAAGCACAAAAGCGTAAACATATTCACCTCAAGATTTGACTCACAAGTACCACGCATTATTCACAACTCACCCACTTATAGCCTGTTTGGCCAAGCTGGAGAAATCAGCTTATTTTGAGAAGTACTTTTTTCAAAAGTGCTTTTGAAAAAAGTACTTTTTAAGAGAAGCAGTTTGTGTTTGGCTAATCTCTCTGAAAAGCACTTTTGAGCAATTATTTGTGTTTGGCCAAGCTTTTCAGAAAGTGCTTTTAAGTATCAAATTACGAATAAGGACATGAATAGATTTACTTAATAGTTACTATTACAAGTAAATAAATAATCTCAAAAATTTGTTATTACATGCAATAATTAAATCTTTTCATTTTATTTAAGTAAACTATGAAAATAAAATTTAAAAGTATTGAAAATCATTTAACAAAATATAAAATATTCACCCCTAAAGTCACTATATATTAGAAAACTATCCTAAAAATAATAAGAAATATTTATACATTAATATCCTAAGTACTAGGTTTAACGGTTATTTTGGTATATACTATATTTTGTTAATGGTATTCTTGGTAAGAAGAAAAGTCAAAACTGCTTCTGCTTCTACTTTTGTGAAGAAGCTACTTTTTTCTGCTTCTCAGAAACTGCTTCTGCTTCTTCCCAAAAGCACTTTTTTTACCAAAACAAGCTTGGCCAAACACCTCGAGTTAGGGGAAAAAAAGTGCTTTTGAGAAAAAAAGCACTTTTTGCCTCTTGAGAAGCTTGGCCAAACAGGCTATTACTCTAACATAGAGGTCACTGACATTACCTTTCCTTCATGAATCAAGTGCCCTCACACAACAAAAGAGAGTAGTTCCACACAATAAAATTTAAGAACACTTACAAACTCAAGATAGAAAGAATTCACTCACTCTCAGAAATAACATTCATATGCCACAAAAAATGCACCATAGGCTTGCCCGTAGTGTACTACTCTACTAATCGAGCTCATTCAGTCTAGGATCAAGTAAGACTTTATTTGGTTGTAATGTAGGCTGCGAGATGGGTAGGATATATTTAGATATAAGAGTGACTATACCTCCCTAAGCACTTTACTACATATACTTTAACATTCAAACCCCATATTTATGTCAAAACAAATTCCGCCTTCACATCAATGTATTTTACCCCATACTTGTTTAAGCACAATTACATTAAGAGTCACCACTTATCAAGGAATATTTTTTTTCACAACAATACAACTATTTTTTCCTTTTTTTTTATTCAAGTGACTCTTACTTTTTCAAAACAGTGCACCTTTCTCCTTATTTTATTAGTTCCACTCAAAAGCCAAACCAACCACCCCACACTTTAACTTTTACACAGTTCATAACAATTCAAGTGCTCATGAGAGGTTAAAAGGTTCAAATAGATAGTTAATTCAAACAAATGGGTAAGGCTTGTAATGTGGTTGCCAAAGAAACAGGATTACAGGCTCAAAGGGGTTAACTACGATACATAACAATTAGGCGGGTAAACTGTACATATCTGGATCAACAAAGAAATGCCTATATCACTTCCAAGACTGAACAAACTACTATTTCGCTTTGCAAACACACGGGGCAAGTTCTAGACATCAAATGCAATGCACATAATACATACAAACCTCACACAGACATGACACATAACTCACTCAGGATTGGATTCATCAAGACACTCCAGTCAAAGCAGTTAAGCAAAGTTAAGTTTATACAATTTAAGGTACTTATACAAGAGTTAAAAAATGAGCCTAAGTTTCACAACCAAAGTACTCACTATTCTCAAGGTATAACAAAGTCAAGAGATATTGCTTCAATTCAAAACACAACACAATGGCTCCTCTTCCTAAAAAAAACTAACTACACCCGGTTCAAACAAAACCCTTGGAAAAGAACCGCGGCACAAAGAAAAACCAAGGGGGAATTGATACACTGCCTAACAAAAGAAAATCTTTTTTTTTCGTTAGACTTAAATCCCTCAAGAAAATTATCTAATAGATCCATCGTCGGGAAAAGTCCACTCTTTTCTATTTTTATAATATATATATATATATATATATATATATATATATATATATATATATATATATATATATATATATATATATGCAATTAAACTAATAAAACTAAATTAACATGGAAAGTCACACAAACAATCTCCTCACCCCACACTTAAAATTGTGCATTGTCCCTAATGCATACCATAACTAATAAGAGGGTACAAGAAACTCCCTGGTAGGCCAAAAGCGGAAGCACTAGCAGCTCATGGGATACTTAGAATTCTCTCAGGGCCTGGTCCTTCGTGTGGGTACCTCACACTTAGTTCCAACCAATGGTTTGCTGTTGCATCATTCCAATGGCTTTGCGTTCCATGCTCCTAAAAAAATTAAAAATCGACACTACAAGAATAATATAATAATAAATAAATAAAGTAAAATAAATAAAATAAAAAGTAAAGCTGGGTTGCCCCCAACAAGCGCTTAATTTAACGTCGCGGCATGACGTGAATCACTTTTTGCCTCCACCTCGAGCTTATGAATTGAACCCCAAGTTTTGATTCAAGCTTATGATTATGGTCATGGGGCGGTGGAACGAATCTAACTAGCCCAAGAAAATAATGTAGTATTCTGCATTCCTTGGCCTTTGTATGAGGTATGTAATCCTGACTTTCTGGCAAGAAGAATTCCAGAATATATGCACCTTGTTCCTCATTCCTTGACTCGTCAATTGGTTCGGATGACTCTATTTCCATATCATCATCCAAACATAATGTGGAAAAATGCTTGGAGTGTGGACCAATGCGCTCAAATACATGAACTTCAGGACTTTCAACATCTTCAACATCAATGATACTAGAGTCAACAAAATTTATATCCTCAAATCCCTTGGCTGACTCTAATCTCATTTCTTCAACATAGACATCCTCAAAATCTTGTTCAATTGATTGTTGGTGTTCTAATCTGACCTCCTCCTCTAGCTCATCCCCGTATTTTTTTATATCCTCCAGTATAATGGCAATTTCTGCAGCCAATTCATACTCATATCGGCTACTATCCACAATGCCAACTTGTTGCGCTTTACAAGGTTCAATTACTTTATTCGCTTGAGCCTACAAGTTGTGAATAGTTGCCTCTTTCCTTTGTACCCGCAGTTGTATCTCATCATATTGTTCCATAAGGCACTTTAGCATATCCTCGATCTCTTTCAGGTGCTCATACCTGGGTTCTTTGTTCCTATTAACTTCACAAGAAAAAGAAGAACCATCAAAGTACGGGGTTGGGGGAAGATAAGAAATATAAGCACAACCATGAAAGTGACCATCTTGACCACCACACATATCACACACATTTCACACATAAGATTGAGTTGGTGCACATAACTCGCTCTCGGAAATATTTTGATAATTTTGCCCTGGGTGGTTTTCTCCACAATATGCATAACGAGGATCAAAAGTAGAATTACCAACATCAAAATTCTCTTTATTCCAATATTCCATGTCTCTTAGATATATTAAAAATTAAAAAAAAAATCAAATACAAGAAAACAAAAATAAAAGTTCAAACTTGCAACCTAGAAATATGTACACCTACAACACATCGTTAGCTCCCCGGCAACGGCGCCAAAATTTGATCACACCCAACTATGCCTTATAAAAAGGACTAAGTGGTCGTTGCAAATATAATCCGGTTTACAAGTCCGGAGTCGAAACCCACAGAGAACTAAGGCTTAACTACAACTGTTCAATATTGCTAAGAAGACAAGCGCGAACAATTCCAATGTTATAAATATTAAGATTCTTATATCTAATTAACTAACAAATTAAAAATAGTAAATTAATACTAACGATACTACGGGTTGGAGAAATTATTAAGGAGGTATAGAGTTATGATTTCCCCAATTGTCGGAATCCTTCCCGCTATGTCTTCTATAATTTCGCCTAAGTATTCTCTATCAATCATGAACACTCAGGCTACCTTAAATCTCTCCCGAGCACTTACGATAATTTACTAGACGCACTCTCTCGAGCTACGCTAGCTAACTTTTATTACAGTTCACTTTAGATTGCACCCAATGTATCGTTATCTCTAACCCAACCTTTAAACTCTCTCTCGAGCAGATACACACTAAATAGGCACAACTAATTTAGGATCCTTTCAATTAACTACAACAAGAACGTAGTTGAACAAATAGAGAAAATACTACGGCTCAATTATATAAAAACATAACAAGAATTTATCCTACAAAAGGTTCCATCAATGTCACGACCCAAACTGGAGGATCATGACTAGCACCTGGTCCATACTTGCCGAGCACCAACGTACATTTTATCTAACTTTCTTATTATCTTTAAGGGCCGACGAGATCAATATAAGTGGTAGATATGGATTATGAACACCAAACAATGAAAGATAATGGAATGAACATGCATAACATGGGATAACAAGACTACCAAGAAACTACATGTAAGTTAGGAGCTACCACACCTCCATGAAAGACTATACAAAAAAATTCATCCGACACGGCATACCAAACTATATATAAGCCGACACTTGTCTATGAGACTCTAAAGGAGCATAAGTAGTGCAACATAGCCGGAATAGGGCCCCGGCATACCCATAATATCTATAACAACAATGCATACCAAGACCACGGCAAGTCCGGAGAAGGGATCTCGCCTATAACCGCTGAAATTGAAAGGCTATTGTGGTGGGGGAGCTGTGTATACCTGTCTATCAGAACCTGCAGCGTCCACAAATAAAACGGACGTCAGTACGAATAAAGTACTGAGTATGCAAGGCAGGAAAGCATAAGTAAGAACAGTAATGTAAACGGGGATAGAGAATATACAACCTGTAACATCTGAGTACCTCTGAGGGCTACTGACATGAAATGTGTGATACATACATATATATACATAAACCTTTCAAACATCCGCCTCTGTGGGCATCATCATCATCATATCGTACCCGACCATGTGGAGCTCGGTAAACCCAACTGATCAGTGGTTGCACAATAGGTGCCATACCCGGCCGACTATAGTGCGGCTCGGTAGAGTAAAATAGATACATATATATAATGCATATAGGACTCATTGGAATCGTATTCTGAACCTTTTGAAGTGACGTAAGGTTGATATTCTCCGTACACGTTATTAGGATAAACTCTTCATCAAGAATCTTATAAGAATCAGGAAGTACCAACAACATTGATAACATAAGAATAAGAGGAGAAACCTCAACATCAATTGTTCCATAAGAAGGGAAATAATGTAAGTACTGCTAGCTTCTAAGAGTAGAGTATCTTTGGAACTCGTTCATTGAATTATGTACAATCGGAGTCGTGCAAAAGAAGGAAAGGGATAGCCTCACATACCTTTTATATACTACCCAACCTCAAGCTACGCAAATGTCACAACTCCTTAATCTACAATAAGAGAAACGACACTATCGTTATCGTTTAAGCGTCATAACTTTTATGTATCAACCAAAACCTATTTTACGATGAAACGGACAACACCTCCCCTATATATATGACTTCACACAAGTCAAAACAATCACCAAACAGCCCAAAAAACATCAATAATAATCATATTGAGCCTCCCAAAACAGTCCACAAACAACCTAATCACTTCATACATAAGACGACCACCGTAGTCGCGTCAAACGACCCGAAAATGTTACAAAGAACGACCAGCTCACAACCCTTAATATATATGGTGTTTCTACACACCCTTCCTCCTCCAAAACTCCACAAAAAAGTAGTAAAACACGCAGCCCAACAGCAACATAAAACAGTCCGCTACAAGTCAAATAACTCGAACTCACGGCTTCCGATCACCGTCCCGTGAGTTCTAACTATTAGGAAACACATTTATCAACCTTACTTGATTTTTAAACACTTAAATAAAGATATTAGACATTTATTAAATATGAAGTACCTTCCAAAACTCTAACTACAAAGAAAAAGGAGAGGCGGTATAATGACACTTACGTCGTAGGGATCGTTTTGATGTTATCACTTATCGATTTCATGCCCGGGATGATAATATTCTTTGAAAACCTAGAAGATAGCTTGAGGTTATGTTTATGGGTGTTCTCTTGTCGTGTTATGCTGAAAAATAAAGAGAAATCCGGCCTAAGACTTATATATATCAACTTTGGAATAGTCAAAGAGGTGCTAGCTTGGCACCTTAGGATTGGTCCATTTTTCGATGCTTATATCTTTTTATCCCGATGTCGTATGAATGAATGGTTAAGAGCGTTGGAAACTACATTACAAGACCTTAAATTTGGTATATTATATTTCCTAATAAGACCTCATATAACACATGAAATGTATTTCTAAAAAAAGCTCTAGGGATCCACATACTTGTCACTTATGATGTCTACGCAGTCTAGCGAAACTGCAAATATCTCTCTACTCCTACATCGTATCGATGAACGGTTTAATGAATTAGAAACTATACTCATAGATATACAATTTGTTTGGTATATCATCCAATAAGTCCAAGTATATTGGGAGAAAATCTCAGTTATATTTGACCTAATTTTCAGCACATTATGAGTGTAACTTGTGAAGACCTTTGCCAACTTTTGTTCCACAACTTGCTTCACTTCAAAACATAGAACACAACTATCATACGATAAATATTAAATCATAGAATAAACTCCTTATCATGTAATGAACCATAGTCTCACAGTACATGTTATAACATTCCAAACTCATCGACTTTCGACGAAGCTTATTTTCTTCAATTGGTTTAGCTTCTAAGCTTTCCAACCCTCTTGGTACTCGTTATTGATCTTAAATATTTGTAACCTCCAAGTTACCCCTATTAACTTACTTTATATGCTTCCAAATATAATCTTATTTCTGAGCTTACAACAATTGACTTACGACATACTCTCACGTACGAAAACATGGGGTGTAACAATCAAAACCTAGATAACAAATTAGTTATTCATAATAGTATGTAAAAATACAATACCAAAAGCCATAACAAAAAATAAAAAATAGGAAGAGGAAGGAAAAACTCGTAGAAGAATTCTCCTCCTTGCTCTTATAGTGTCTCTGCCTCCTTAGGTCGAATCTCTGTCAAAAATATGTCCAATCCGCTAAAAATAACGTTCTCCCATGTATATATACCAAGTAGGATCGGGCCCAAACAATTATACCTTCTCCTACGCGAAAAAGGATGATTTTCCAGGTCTGGACTAGCGCGGTCGCGCTAGTGGCCGCACATATGGCCAAGTATTCTGCCCCAATCCGCGCCAGGTCCGCGGTCGCGGTTTCTACCGCGTTTTTCACCTTGTTCCATTTAAAATTTGGAAACATGTAAAACATGAAAGTTGTAGCCCTTTGAGTTATCTTTCCAACCATATATTATATATCCCGAATGGAGTTAGGATAAAAAGGTTATGTCCATTTTACTAGATAGTGCGCAATATGCCTACTCGAGTCTTCGTTTGTTCTTAACTATCAAATTTGACCCCCAAACACGATCCTGACTTAATTCCTTGGGCTTTTACTCAGAATTCAAAGTTTCAAATTACTTGAATTCATTTTATAACATCTATATAGCTCGGAATCACTCCTATAAGGCATAAAACACAGTTAGGCAAAACACTAGCGATTAAAGCTCAAACTCAATTAAAGTGCAGTAAATTAGAGTGTAAAAATCGACTAAAATACGCAATTATAGCCTATCATCACAAAGGTACTTAGACAAATTGTAGGTAAGTTTGTACCCTTTTTAAATAATGGACTTTACAACATATACCTCGAGAACAAAACACCAAGGCCGATGCACTTGCCAGCTTGGGATCATCGGTCGACGGAGATGAGATCAGCTCGGGGACTGTCGTCCAGCTCTCGAGGTCTGTGATCTAGGAAGGGCATGTTGAAATAAATTCTACGAGCTTAACTTGGGACTAGATAAATAAATACATCGAGTACTTGAAGAATGGAAAGCTCACATCGGATCAGAAAGAATCGAGGGCCTTACGGACTAAGCCGCTCGTTTCACATTAGACGAAGACGGAACATTATACAGATGGGCGTTCAATGGTCCATTGGCAGTGTTCTTAGGACCAGGATATACTAACTACGTTTTGCGAGAAATTCACGAAGGAACTTGGAAACCATTATGGCGCCAAGTCATTAGTTCGAAAGGTCATCAGAGCAGGATATTATTAGGATAGCATGGAAAAAGACTCTAAGGAGTTGGTTCGAAGATGTGATAAGTGTCAAAGGTTTGCATCGATGATCCACCAGTCCGGCGAACAACTTCACTCGATCCTATCCCCGTGGACATTCATGAATTGGGGAATGTACATCGTCCTGCCCCTGCCATCGGCACCAGGTAAAGCTAAGTTCATTTTATTTATGACTAACTACTTCTCTAAACGGGTTGAAGCATAGGCCTTCAAAGAAGTCAGGGAAAAAGAAGTGATAGACCTCATATGGTATCACATCGCATGCCGATTTGGGATACCCACATAGATAGTATGTGACAATGGCAAACAGTACATCGGCAGCAAGATAACGATGTTCCTCGAGGATCATAAAATAAAGAGGATACTATCGACACTGTATCACCCTAGTGGGAACGGACTGGACGAGTCAACAAACAAGACTATCATCCAAAACTTGAAGAAAATGCTAAATGAAGCTAAAAGGGAAGTGGAGGGAAATATTTCCCGAAGTCCTGTGGGCATATCGAACGACATCGAAGTTCAGTACAAGAGCAACCCCATTTTCCTTAATATATCGCTCTGAAGCCTTGATGTCGGTCGAAGTCGGAGAGCCCATCACCAGATTTCGACATGCAACCGAGGAATTAAACCACAAGGCCATGAATACCAGCCTCGAGCTATTATATGGAAAACGATAAGTTGCACTCATCTGAGCTATTATATGAAACGAGAAGTTGCACTCATCTGAATGGCCGCACAAAAACAACGAATCGAAAGGTACAACAACAGAAGAACCAACCTTTGACACTTCATAGTCGGGAACTTAGTCCTAAGAAAAGTCACCATTAACACTCGAGATCCTAATGAAGGGAAGCTCGACCTTAATTGGGAAGGACCTTACCAAACCCTCGACATGGTCGGAAAAGGATTTTACAAAATCGGAACAATGAAAGGCGAACCATTACCGAATAACTGGAACATATCGCTTCTTAAATACTTTAAAATTGAAAATTAGTTCGATTGGCCCAGGGACACACTCCTCGATACGGGGCTCTACCGGCGTTTTATCTCCTGCCGGCCGGGAGGAGGAAGACGAAGCTTTTTCTTTCTGCGGCACAATCTTGGAGGTTTTAGCCATTGGTGTAAGTGAATAAGGTAGAAGGTAAGTATAGAGTTGGTAGTTACGATGGAAATTACGACGGCGATAGAAAAAGGATGAGAAGAGTTTGAAAGCTGAAAGTTTTAATCAAAGCAAAAGTAAAGTTTGAATCAACGAAGGAGGTGATATTTATAGGCTTGTGGCGACGATTCGGTGGAACTAGTGGCCGACCGACGTCGGGCATGCATTGATTATTTGGGGAACCGAACCGACGAGACGTTTCGGTCACATCCATCGCTTACGTCACGAAGACGACGTCATGATCGAGGTATAAAGGAATCGAGGCTCAAATCGTTTCTTAGCATTTCATTCTAAGAAATGCGGAGACTATCTGTGTACGGTTAAAATCGAGTATGTCCGATTTTATGGGCTTGAGGGACTACATCAAGATTAAGCTCGTAATGAAACGAGCTCGAGCTCAAAGACACGAAGACCGAAGGATCGAGATCGGGCATGACCGACATCGAGCAACGTAACAGCGAGATATCAACGATCGACCATAGATTTCAGCGGGAATCTCGGGAGTGACGGAATCGCTAATGGTTATTGACATCAATCATGGATTTTGTTTCTGAAATTAGAGTTGTACCTTATTTAGGATTCCTTCACTATATAAAGAGGAACCCTGTTCATTTGTAACCATCACATACACTTACTGAGAAATAATACTACGCTACTCTTTACTGGCTTACATTTTTGCTACTGTTCTTATTACTCTTAACATTTGACCTCGAGCCTGCTCCCTATCGAGGTCGACGAATTGCCATAATACTGGTCTGATTTATCTTTACCGTTCAATTCATTTATTTAATCTGTCGTTTATCAATTGGTATTGAATCAGATCACGTATCCTTAAAATCACATTAAAAGTTTAATTGCTACTCGTATTTCGAGGTAAACATGTGGTAAGGTTCATATTAAAATAGTCAAATTAAGAAATTTTAACGTTAATTTACACATAGAATCTTTAATTTCTTTAGAATAAAAATTTAAAAATTAAGTAAAGTCATAATAAGTACTATTGTAAATAATTTCAATTAGTTGAAAAGATCTTGCTCGCAGAGAAATTTCTTAATTGTCGTGATAGTAATAGTTCTACAAAACGAAGCAAAGGAAGAGAAAATACACAGATTTTTTCATGTTTTTTTGGTTCTTAAGTGAAATGGACTTTGAAAAATCAATATACAAAAAGACATATAGGCCTAGTGGATTTATTTATATCAGAACTTTTGAGGAATAGATCGGATCTAATACTATACTGAACATTAGTACTGAACAGAGCGCCCATATACTGAAAAGGAAAATGTTACAATGCAGACAAATATATCCTTCGTTAAGGTTGCAGTGTCGGCAGTAGCAGATACATGTGAGTTTAATTAGATTCCTGCACAGGATTGTGCTGTGGATTATCCAGTAAAATCTCATTAGTGGAGTTTGGGGATAGTTGAGTGTACGCAGACCTTACCCCTACCCTGAAAAGGGTAGAGAGGTTGTTTCCGGGAGACTCTCTGCTCAACAGGAGAGACAATAATATCAGAAAAGAAACAAGAGAAAATGCATTAACAACAAAAAGATGTCAGAAAGAAAACAACAACAACGAATAAGTGAAAGGACAATAACACAAAACTATGCAAAACAACAATGTGAACACAACATAGACCGCTAAACAAAACTCTATCAGACTATCCGGTACAAAGAGGGAAGAACTCTCGACTTCCCCTAGCCTACCACCCTAATGCTCGACCTCCACATATTCCTATCAAGAGCCATGTCCTCGGAAACTTGGGTCCATAGACCTTAAACATTACTCCTATAAATTTAGGCAGCATAACACTTAGTTCTCTCACAAATTTTGAACTTCCTCTTCTCCTCAAGTCCCTAGTGTTTTCACAATGTATAACCAAAGAAGAAAACCTTCACTTGTGCTTAGTTTCTCAGCCATTATCTTTCTCACATTCTTCTCTCTCCCAATATCATCATCAAAATCATTACAAACTCAAAATATTCAATTGGAAATAGCCCATTCTCATTGCCAAGACACACTTTACCCACAACTTTGCATTTCCACTCTCTCATTAATCCCAAATCTTCACCAAAAAACCATTCCAGAAATCATTTCTTCTACTGTCAATGCTACTGTAGATGAAGTCAAAGCCTCTGCTGAAAACTGCTCCAACATACTACACAAAATGTCCAAATTGGACCCTATTGAGAAAAGAGCTTTAGATGATTGTATTGAACTTTTGAGTGATACTACTATTTCTGAGCTTAATACTACTCTTTATGATCTTTCTACAAAAAATCATAATTCCCCTTATAAACATTACAATGATTTACAAACATTACTTAGTGCTGCAATGACAAATCAAGATACTTGTCTTGGTGGATTTGATGATAGTAAACACAAGTTGAGACATTATATTGAGCATAATTTGCATACCATAGAACAACATGTGAGTAATTCTCTTGCCATGCTCAAGAAGTTGAAGACAACGTCGGCTCCAGGGTAAGGCCATTAAAGCTATTTTTTCACGCCCCAAATTATATGCCCCAAAAATACTACTCTTTCCGGTCCAAAATAAGTTAATTTTTCAGATTTCAAGAATGAATTAATTATTTTTTCCTACATTATCCTTGGAGTAAATAGTGTTGGAGTGTGTGTTAGGAGTGTTTATGTGAGATAGTAAAGGTTAGTATGGTCAATTTCATTGTTAATTAATGTTAAAAGGTGAATTTCTTGATGTGTGTGAAAACATCCAAAAAATCACTTATTTTGGACCGGAGGAAATAATAGTATTCTTTATATTTTCATTTTATATAATACTTTTCCTATTTTAGGTAACGCTTTAACCTTAAACATTTCAGTTTGCCTTTTATTACATGCTCTTATACCCATAAAAATATCGTTTAGAGCCACAATAGAGAGTGCTATTATATAAAATATCGACATACAAAATTAAACAAAGAGAATATTGTTATATAAATTACATCATAGTTATCAGAAATATAATTATGCAAAGTAAGTAAGTAGTTTTTGTTTTATTTTAGGAGTTGGTTGAAGTTACTTGGATGAGTGAGTAAATTACCTCCCTTCTAATAAATTTCTATCATTAATTAGCATATTTATCTCCTTTTTAATAACAATAACGATAAACTCAATAAAATTTTACAACTGAGATTTGGAAAAGGTAATATATATGCGGACCTTATCCGTACTTTATGAAAATAGAAAAACTGTTTCTGATAGGCTCTCTGCTCAAGAATAGTAAAAAGGATTTATCTCCCTTTTCAATTATGATTTTTCCTCTTGATGCATACATTTTTTTTTAATTTCAATCTCAACTCAATTTTCTTGAACTTGTTATATTTATTTTTGTCTTCTTTTGATCCATAGATCAGAAAGAAAGTCCTTTAGCTTTTTCTTATTAGCACGGTCAAATCTCTCTATAACCGTCTCGTATGTTTCGAATATTTTTGGATGTTATAGTGAAGTGCTGTTATAAAGAGTATATATTATAACATAATATGAAAATTGGTTCGGAAAAAACTTGACTTTTATAGTAAAGTGTTGTTATATAAGAGAATGTTGTTATATAGACGTCTGATTGTATATTAATTTTAAACTCTCTTTATCATGATTTGGTTTTAGGTCATCAATTTCGTCATCATCAAATTCGAACGAAGTGTTTCCCGAATATGGAGCTATGAAAAATGGATACCCAAAATGGTTGAAAAAAAAGGATAGGACACTTTTACAAGCTCCAATAAACCAAATTAAATTCAATTTGGTGGTGGCTAAAGATGGAAGTGGAAATTTTAGTACAATTAACGAAGCGTTAAGTGCAGCTCCCAATTCAAGTAGTACAAGATTTGTGATATACATTAAGGCTGGAACTTATTTTGAGTACATTGATGTTGAAAGGAAGAAAAGTATGATAATGTTCGTCGGAGATGGGATCGGAAAAACGCAGATAAAGGGTAATCGGAACGTCGTCGACGGCTGGACTACTTTCCGATCAGCCACCGTTGGTAAGTTCAATTTTTTTTATTTTTCATGTCTATGTCTTATACTACTTGCATTGTTCCGCGACGTTATAAATTTAACTTTTATACATTGACAATATAAATATTGATTTACGTTAGTCATCACAAAGATACGTAACTATAGATAATAACTCATATTAAGTGAGATCAGTCTAATTCTGATCGGTAAATAAAATTTTATATTTTACTACGACACGTTAAATTGAATTTTTAATATAAATAAAATCTATTAGACCATAAGTGTTCGTGATTTTTATTTTTCAAAATTTCACCCAGTGTTCGATATCCTCATTGGGTCTGACTAAATTTAAATTTATATCGGGGAATGAAGTGCTAACAAAAGAGGCTCTATACTCAAATCTTGAAATCGAGACATTTGATTAAGAATGAAGGACTACTTACTACTCCATAACTACCCTCGTTCGTAATTGTCCGTGAGTTAAATCCTGCTTTAATAAGTCATTTATATAATCGAAAAATTTATCCTGAATAATTCAGCAGAGTGGAGTCTAAATTTATCCTGTCGGTGGGAAAAGGCAAATTGCTAGAAACTTTAGATTGATTGATAAAGTTTAAATTTTTTTTTTTTTAAAAAGATATTAGTTTTGTCAAGCAATTAAGAAATTGTCGTTGGTATGTGGACCATTCATTCATTCATTCGTTCCCATCAAACCATAATGTAGTTGTAGGGTTTGACATATCTATAAAACTCCGGGGCTTAGATAGACTGCAGTGGCGAAAGCAGGATTATCGTTGAGGGGATTCAAAAAAAGAAAAAAGTCAAAAAAAGTTATAGCTGGTGGGAATAGAACCAATGATCTACTTTGACCACTAATCTATATTTTTTTGATTGTATTAAGGGGATTCAAAACATAATATATAAATATCAAAAACAGATATTGTCTTATATATACAGTGTAATTTTTCAGCAAAAGTGGTTCGAATAAACACCCTTCCGTCCCCTAAATCCACCCCTGATAGACTGGTTTTAGGATTGAGATGACTACAGTATAAAGTATAAAAAGACCATCAAGGTTGGTTGGGATGGATATATGTATACCTACTTTTGGGAGAATTAACGCAAATAGTCGTTAATCTAATCGCTTAAATTAAAAATAATAAACGGATATATAATATATGTCTAATTCATGTATCATATATATATATAACTGTATATACTTAATATATAATCTATGCATACCAACTAGAAAAGATACAATAAAAATAATATACAATGTTGGATATGAAATGACGCATTAGTCAATTATTTAATTTTCATGGTCCCTTGCTCCAACTATATCCAGAAAAAGGCCCCACAACAACTGCTCGACATTAATTTGGTTCAGTCTTATACAGGTAAGATCACTAATTAAGAGGCCTTTTAAATGGCCATCACTTTTCCATGCAAGTCAATTTCAATTAGATCAATTTAATTTACCAAAGTATATGGTATGGCCCATGACTGATGTCTGGTGAGGTTGATTCCTCCATTATTGCTAAAGGAAAATCTAGGGATTAGTTATACTGAGATTAATTTTCCTGGTATTACTTTTTATGAATTATTTGTTATGTTACGTTGAAATTATTAATTTTACTTATTTATCTTGAGATTACTATTTCACCATCTGGCTAGTATAAGTTCTCTCAGTATTAATTTTAATCTTGGGATAACATATCCCATAATTAATAACCAAACAAGAGATAAAACAATATTAAAATATCTTATGCTAGAATTAATTTTGCTTATCCATCGTACCAAACGACCCCTTACAGTATTAAATATTTTGAATAGTCAATGTCGCCGTATCAAATAAAAGAAGTATATGTTGTACAAGTCAAACTCAAAAAGTAATAGGTACTGAAGATCATATTCCAATTTCCATCGATCTATGCAACAATTATATCTTTGATTTTCTCATTTATAAATGATTACCTGTAATTATTTTTTAAATGATTTGATATTATAAAGAAATATTACACTATCTATGCTAAATAAATTAATGGTGTCTCAAAAACGAATGTTCAACCTTGGTTTGAGAAGTAAAATATTATTTTTTACAACTACTTATTATTTACTCCCTCCATCCAAAATAAGTGATTTTTTGTTTGTTTTCACGTATATTAAGAAATCCACATTTTAGCATTAATTAGCAATGAAATTGACCATATTAACATTTACTATCTCACTTAAATACTTCTAATACTATTTACTCCAAGGGCAATGTAGGGAAAAAATAATAAATTCATTCTTGAATTCCGAAAAAATCACTTATTTTGGACCAAAAGAAAAAGGCAGAAAATCACTTATTTTGGACCGGAGGGAGTAGTAAATTATTTAATTTATATTTAATAGACTCACACTGACCATTAGCTAGCCATTGAAGCATGTAACTATGTATAGAGTATTTTGGTAAACTCAATATTATATAGATCCTCTAACTCCCTTTCTATTTTCTCCTCCTCTTCCTTAGCTGAGTTTTCTCTCGAAATCTGTTATTTCTATTCCTAGTTTATCCGTAAGAACTTGTTAAATTAATCCTGCACAATACACTTTTGCTTATGAAATATCTATTTTTGAGATATCTCGAGCTACGAACATTTCCAAGAATTATCAATATTGTTTTAATCTTTTATAGAAAACAAATTATCTTATTCTCTTGGTTATTGATCTCGGTTTTTTATGAACGATTATTTGTAGTTTTCATTTATTTTACTTTACAATTTTTACTCTATATTCTAAAATTTTAACTTTTTTTTTTTTAACTGCAGCGGTGGTGGGAAATGGATTCATAGCGAGGGGCATAACATTTGAAAACTTTGCGGGACCAAGCAAGCACCAAGCAGTGGCGCTAAGGAGTGGCTCTGATCTTTCGGCATTTTACCAATGCAGCTTTGTTGCATATCAAGACACCCTCTACGTCCATTCCCTTCGACAATTCTATCGCGAATGCGACGTCTATGGAACTGTGGACTTCATTTTTGGTAATGTTAAATTATTTGCATATCTCGTTTAAAAGTTAAAATTTATTAAAGCTAATTCAAAATTTGAAATTTATTACAGTTTCTATCGTAACCTAAAGTTAATACAGTAACAACTGAGTTCATAGTTACATATTTATAGATTAAAAAATAATGAATTTCTTCTATATAAAAAAGTGAATTTCCTAATACATATAAAATATATACGCTCACGATAATCCATATATAACATGTTAGATCCCCTAGCCACCAAGTTAAAGAGACAGTGCACTTTTATTTAGATAAATTTTCTAAGTTGGCCGGTCAAACAAGCTTTTAAGTGTTTTTTAGTTTATTTATACATTTGATAAATACTAAAAGTGTTTATAAAATTGTGACCTCGTTAGAGTGTATAAAAATATTCCGTTGCCGGGACTTGAACCCGGGTCTCTCGGGTGAGAGCCGAGTATCCTAACCAACTAGACTACAACGGATGTGTTGTATCAAATACATTATTAATTAATTGTATTACTGCTATCCAAATATGTGACTCCTTACTACGTGTTCGCCTATTTTTAATCAGTTAACTCAAACGGACTCTTGTTGCTTAATTATATCTCTTCAACAGGTAATGCAGCTGTTGTTTTCCAGAACTGTAACTTATATGCTCGTAAACCAAACCCTAACCAGAAGAACATATTCACTGCACAAGGAAGAGAGGATCCAAATCAAAACACTGGAATTTCAATATTGAATTGCAAAGTGGCTGCTGCTTCAGACTTAGTTCCTGTTCTATCATCCTTTAAAAATTACCTCGGACGTCCCTGGAAACAATATTCAAGAACTGTTTTTCTCCTATCAAATATTGGAAGTTTAATTGATCCAGCTGGTTGGCTAGAATGGGATGGTAATTTTGCATT
The DNA here is from genome assembly GCA_005239495.1 of Nicotiana undulata. Taxonomy (NCBI): domain Eukaryota; kingdom Viridiplantae; phylum Streptophyta; class Magnoliopsida; order Solanales; family Solanaceae; genus Nicotiana; species Nicotiana undulata. The sequence goes on from ML288529.1 coordinate 29,834, forward strand.
AAATACACTTTATTATGGAGAGTATTTGAACAAAGGACCAGGTTCAAATACTAATGCTAGAGTAAAATGGCCTGGTTATAGAGTTATTAATAGCTCAGCTGAAGCAAGTCAATTCACTGTTGGGAATTTCATTCAGGGGAGTCAATGGTTACCGGCTACGGGTTTTCCATTTTTCCTCGGTTTAACTTCCTCGTCCTGATACAGAGGCGGATCTAGGACGAGTTTTTAAGCCAGTGAAAGCAGAGTGGCAATATAAGTTCGATCGTAGCATAAAAAAATAAAGTTTAAGATTTGTAATTTGGGTGACTGTTGTCAACCTGTGGGGTGTCACTTATCCTGTAGACGACAATCGCAGCAGTCAAATCGATTGTATCTCGTCATGTCGTATGATTTTTCTAAGCATCTTAAGGGTGCTATTTGCTTGTTTTACTAATGAAAATATTTGCCATACATGCGGTCAATAGCTGAGGCGGACAAGATCAGATAACGTAATAAAAATCTAAGAATGTGAAGGGACATGCGTGTTATTATTGTAATATTCTTATACTATTATTATATACTGTTGTAAAAAAGCCATACGAATTATACATATTTAATTCTTAGTATTCTCTGAAATTCCATTAAAATGAAACATGAAAAAATCCATTGAAAACACATAACAATCTCTCAGTTTGAAGTTTCCTACAATTGAGGAAACATCAATAAATAGAATAAACAAACGAATACGAGCCAATAAATTTTGAATGGTAAAAGGGAATTGGTATAAATGGCATAAAGCAATGGTTATTACCACTCACAGGGCATTTTTTTTCCTTATTTAATTTGCCCACTTTTCTAAAATAATTTTTCATTTTCTTTTAGGCCACCACAATGGCTATTCCAAAAGAATTATTGGTTTTACTTTTGGGTATAGCCATTTTGTCAAAAGTTGCTGAATGTGCAGCTTTTGGTTCACGTCGTGGCCTTGTCGAGACAGTTTTTGATGTTACAAGGTTTGGAGCTACACCAAATACCCCTGCAGATAGCACTAGGGTAAGTTTTTGGAATCAAATAACAATAATAATTACATATGGTTTAAATTTTCTCAAATTATCCTAAATGACCCTTTTTCACAATGAGAATGTATATAATTTTATTTTCGCCTGGTTTTATATGGAATGAACTTGGTAATGAATATATGAAATGGTTGTTTGTTATTCAAAAATTCGTGTTTAGGCCGTTCATACCATTCATACATAGTATTTCAATATAAGATTTCAGTTTTTTCGTGTTTCATTAGTTATATATTCTTCCATGGAGTTTTAATACATATTTAGGTATATAAAACTCGGAAGGAGAGCAATTATGCATCCCACCCATTTCTGCGAAGGTTGCGAAACTAGAATTTTCAACGAGGGGATTCAAAAAATATTCAAGAATGCTATACCGGAATTTGAACCTACAACGTATAATAACTTTTAAGTCACGTTTGTCATTACATTAGAAGCTTTTCTTATGTCAATAATATCTGACAATTTAAATATGCTCAAAAAAAATTATTTTTACCCTATTTGTACGTCATATTTTTCTGATGAATTAGATGATTAAATTAAACCCCCATGGAGCCATATAACTCCCCTCCTGAATCCCCATGTAATTAACTCTGATGATCAAATTCCATTTTATAAATCCCTAGGACTTATATGCTAAGCTGAAACATTTTATAAGATAACTGCTTATTTGGTTTGATTATTTTGGAGACAAATATATAATAAATAAGGCTAGAAGCCTAGAACTACCGACAAGGATTGTGGTGGAGTGGTAAGTACTCATTCATCCTTAACCAGAGGTCTTGAGTTCGAGCCCCTGGGTATGGAGTCGCCTTTGTTAGGGAAACGCTTTACCCCCAATGTGGGACTTCCCGACGCGAATCCGGATTAGTGGGGTCCCAATGTGGGTACCGGATACTGAGTGAGAAATTAAAAAAAAAGGCTAGAACTATTGCATCTGCAGGCAGTGTCGGAGCCGCCTTAGTCAACGGGTTGCTAATTTTCACATTTTCGTCGAAAAGTTACATTGTGTAGCTACATCGATCAAAAGTATTTCTATGAAGGAATATATGGTACGCGTTCGGCAGAACCCAGTAGCTTTAGCTCGGTCTCTATATATGTGTTAAGAAATTCACTAATTAAATATATAGGTATATTTACCTGCGAATCCAGTAGCATAAATGAATTGTGGGTTCGATGGGGTTGTTAAAACTCATAAACTTCAAAACCTAGATCGCCTCTGTTTCTATGTATATATATTAAACGTTCAATTTCCTTAACTTTTTTGTGTTTTTATTTTCTTATATTTTGACATTCGTTAACGAAATTTCTGGCTCCGCCGCTGCATGCAGGGACTTATGATGGCATGGAGATCAGCTTGCCAATCACCAGGACCAGCCAAAGTTGTTATTCCTCCGGGAACATTTACTACAGGAGAAACTATATTTCAAGGACCATGCACAAGTCCTAGACCAATTACTATTGAAATTCAAGGAACTTTGTTGTCAAATCCTGACATTAGTTTGTACACACGATCAGCTTGGATTTCTATCGAACATGTTGATGGTATTGTTATTACTGGTGGAGGAACTCTCAATGGACAAGGAAAATCGAGTTGGCAATTTGCTGATAAATCTGGAAGTACTCCTCCTCTCCCCTCTGTAAGTGGAAATTTTCAATTTATTATAGTAAACTTATATTTAAAATTAAGGGAAAATGGTCAAATATATTCTTGTACTATGAAAAAAAGTTTAAATATATCTCTTGTTATATTTTCAGTCGAAATATGTCTTTACCGTAATACTATTGGTTCAAATATACCTCTCTTCCGTTAAGTTTGTCCAAGTTGGACATCCAATCCTATGTGGCACTAACATTTGATGAGGTGCATGCATATGCCACAAGGCATGCCACCTAAGTGGCCCTAACCCATTTTATACATTCCCTATATTTGTTTTCCCACCACTAAAATCTTCTTCGAGGGGAAGGAAAGTTTAGTGATGGAAAAAAAATAGAAGGGAAGAGTAAAATGGGTTAGGGGCGTGGAGGTGGCATGTCATGTGGCATCCACCTCATCAAATGTTAGTGTCGCGTATGATTGGATGTTCACCTTGAACAAACTTAACGGAAAAAAGAATATATTTGAACCAATAGTATTACGACAAGAGTATATTTGGACCAAAAGTATAACTAGGAGTATATTTAAACCTTTTCTCACAATACAAGAATATATTTAGCCCTTTTCCATAAAATCAATTAGACCTTATGCGGCACAAATTCAAATTTGTTGAACCAACAAGCTTTTAGTTGAATGACATATAATTAATATTAGCAACTCACCTGACGTAATATTCACGTAACACCACTTTAAAATCAAAACCTAATATCTGATTTCTTTCGCCCTGTGACACTTGGAGTTTTTTCTTCAATAGGACGAACAAAATGAGTTCTTTATTTTCTCAAGTAATACCACGTGGTTATTATGTAACATGAGTTGCATGTGTTTTCAGGACTGTATTTAGCTTTTCCAATGTTTTTTTTTCCCATCTTTTATGATATATAGGAGAAGTAGAATTATATTTCTATTAATATTTAATTTTTATACTTTTAATCAATAAACTGATGTTATTACCTTTCTGAGCCGATGGTCTATTGAAAATATCTTCTCTACCTTTTAGGTAGGGTTAAGGTCTGCGTATAGACTATCCTCCCCAGACCCCACCTGGTGGAAACATACTGGGTTTATCATTATTGTTGTAAACCGATACGAGATGATCATATGTGAAATTAACCCCGATTTAGATTTTTAGCCTTTGACCATTAGGTTGATTAGACCAAATTAATTAATTTGTGGTTTGTTTTGGTTTTGTAGTCTCTTGTATTTCAGGCAGTGAAAAGTTCTTCAATCAAGAACCTAAATTTTGTGGATGCCAAAGGTGTCCACTTGAAAATCACCGATAGCAGTGATATCACAGTTTCAAATATCAAAATTACAGCTCCAGGAGATAGTCCAAACACTGATGGTCTTCATATTAGTGAAACAATTAATGTCAATGTCACCGATAGCACCATTGGAACAGGTCAGTCGTCGTAGCCACATACATTGAAGTTTTTTTAATTATACTGTATATATAAGTTTAACATTACTTTTTATATATATATATATATATATTAAATCTTGAATACCCTCATTGAAATTCCTGGCTCTGCTACTAAAACAGGTGATGATTGTATCAGTATTGGAGATGGCAATTCTAATGTTTATATCTCAAACATAAATTGTGGCCCGGGACATGGAATAAGGTTAGTTTTAATTTTAAGATTATTCACTTTTTCTTTTTCTTTTATATAGGCTCAAATTTGTGATCCTTTACCCCCACAAATGTTATGGTAGAGTAGCAAGTACTTCAGTTTCAAAAAATAATAAATACGCATCCATGTAACCAAAGATTTCGGGCTCGAGCCCTTGGAATTGAGCCACCTTTGGTATGAAGGGATTTATCCCTCAATGTGGGCTTTTTCTCGCGAATCCGGATTAGTCGGACTTGTCTTTGGTAGGTAGCATTTTACCCTCCTCCCCCTTCCAATTTAGAATTTTTCCAATGTGAATCCGGAGTAGTCGGGTCTCAGTAAGGATACGGGACACCAAATGGGAAAAAAAAAATTGTGCATTTGTTTTACTATAGTTTTATAGCATGTTTGGCCAAGTTTCTAAAATCAGCTTATTCTGAGAAATGTTTTTCTCAAAAGTATTTTTCAAAGTAGCAGTTTGTGTTTGGTTAATTAATTTAAAAAATACTTTTGAGCAATAATTAGTGTTTGACCAAGCTTTTGAAAACTGCTTATAAGTATATTTTTCTCAAAAGTGCTTCTCAGAAAAGTACTTTTGGAGATTAACTACTTTTTTCAGCTTCTCAAAAATTACTTCTACTTCTTTTCAAAAACTTTTTTTTTCCATCTAAAAGCTTGCAAACACCTCAATTTTTTGCAAAAATCACTTTTGACCAAAAAAAAAAAAAAATTGGCCAAACAAGCTATTAATATCATAAATTTAGATGTTTAAAATACTTATGAAATCATTATTTTTAATATTCTTTTGTGCAGTATCGGCAGCCTTGGGAAAAGATTAGATGAAACGGACGTTAAAGGAGTTACAGTAAGAAACTGTACATTCCGTGGTACAACAAATGGTGCAAGAATCAAAACTTATATGGGTTCACCTTCACTACAAGTTTCTGGTGTTGTTTATGAAGATATAATCCTGGATAATGTTAAAAATCCCATCGTTATTGATCAACACTATCATTCCAAGAACAGAAATGAGGTAATTACTACTCCTCCCGGTCCACAATAAGTGATCAATTTATTTTTTTATTTTGGTCCAAAATAAGTGTATATTTATATAATCAAGAAAGAATTCAATTTATTTTTACAAAATTACCCTTATGTATATATTCTTTAAAAAAATTCTTACTCCTCACATTAAATATTTAATTACGGGTAGTTTAGTCATACTAGATATTTTTGTATAGAATTTAATCTTTTTTTGAATGGACGTACCAAAAGTAAATTGGTCACTTGTTGTGAACCGGAGGGAGTATATCATTAGTACTTTTTCTCTTGTTTGGAACTACAATCATTACTCCATCTGTATCATTTTAAATGTTGCTATTACTCTTTTTATGTCCATTAAGTAAAATAATTATAATGTATAGTTTACTAAAATATCTCTACTAAATTAAATATTTTTTGAGAACTGAACAATATAATATTTAAAAAAAATACTACTTCGTTAATATTAAGGGTATAGTTAGAAACAATTGACAAATTTAAACTTAAAATCAAAAATTATTTTGGAATAAATTTTCTGAGCTAAAGTGACTGTTAATTTGGGACTCATGTCTCTTGAAAAGTATATTACTGTATATTGTTGTACAATAAGGGGTCGTTTGATAGGATGCATTAGACAAAATAATGTATGCATTAGCTTTTTATATTATTAATTGCTTGTTTGGTACACTTTCCTAACTTATGTATTACTAATGCAAGTATTAATTATATAACATATTTGGTATTATCATATGTATAACTAATAGTACATAGCAAACTTTGGCATTAGTAGTACCACTCCTATTAATGCATGCATTAACATGGTTTAAGACAAAATTATCCTTAAAGTTCCTTAAAGCTAAAGAATATAGAGGGCATTTTTGTAAATAACTAATTTTCTTAAAAATTATGCAATCATTTTAATTTTTAATACACCACACCAAACAATGGATAAGATATAATCTTTGCATAAAAATGCTTAGATTACTGACACATGCATTACTAATACACTTTATTCAACACTATTCTTATACACCCTACCAAACAACCATAATTACTTGCTAAAGTGTAGCTCACGAGTTCGGATAAGTCAAATAATTTTGGTCCAAACCTTATATTTATCTTAAGAAATCAATTACTTACTAGGTTGGAGTCAATGGGCGATCAAAAAGCCTCACATAGCCTAGGTTGGTGACCTCCATTGTACTTTGGAAGGGGTGCTCGTCTAAGGTCAGCCAAAGTAATCGAGCCTATATGATAATTTGCGACAGAAATTCATTAAATTTGTGAAATTCCGATTCCGCCACTGGAACTTGATATTCACATGAATTTGAGTAGATATATATGTATTTTTTTAAATAAATGTTACTAACACAATTTTCTTTTTTTGGGTATAGCCATCTAGAGTGAAACTGGTGGATATTCACTTCAAGAACATAAGGGGAACAACAAATTCAAAAATACCAGTGGCACTCAACTGCAGTGAAGCACTTCCATGTGAAGGAGTTGAATTGGTTGACATTGATATAGCTCCAGTTGGTTCTATTGGACCTCTTTTGCCTGCAACTTGTCAAAATGCCAGAACAATATTGAGTGGGAAAAATAACCCGCCAGCATGCTGATTAATTATTACTACATATTTTCTACCTCAAATTATGTCTATGAAAAATGTATATATATCCTGATTTAATCACATAATTTGCTTAATGTGTATAACAATATTTCTCTTCTTCTGGTGAGTATTAGCTGGCTTGGGAACTTGGAAGTTGCTGGTTATTTTCTTAGCTACAACGAAATTAGATAGGGATTATGTTTCTCTTTCTACGAGCGAAACTATTTGATGATCTATCTATCAATCTATACTATATTAAAAGCATGAAAGTTTTTAACGAAATATCGTTCGTTTTTTATCCTTTTAAAACAGAGGTTACACTAGACGAAATAGTCATTTATTTATTTCCTTAATATTTAGAATTTCAAGATTAACTATAATTTTAATCATTAATCTTTCCTTAATTAAACTATATGCGAATTAAATGCTACTACTTAGGACTTTAGAATCATTTAAAGTTTTATGGTTCCAAAGAAGATATGTTCTAGTCAAATTTGAGAAAAAAACAACATGCAACAATTTCAAACTATATATTATTGGTATGTTTGTTTACCTCTCAAACGGTACAGTTGAATTTATACGTGGTTTATAGCCAGTGAATTGATTTGATCCCCAAATGATAAATAAATTAAAGTAAAACTTAGCGTTGAAATTGAGATAAGACAGTAGAAATCATGGTTTGAGGAGCATAGCTTCCGGACGCAGTAGTAACAGTATTAATAAGCAAGAAGATAAATATTATTGAGCCTTGACCAATATATAACATAAGCTTGTCATAAAATTCCTCCCTTACAATGGTTGTTGAGCTCATTATTTATAGTTGCACCTAGGGAACAAGGTTCTAGGATCAAGACCCTCTTAAATGGCAATTATGGGGGACATTGAAGAATGTGTAACGACAGGCCATGAATGTCATATTCTCTTTAATGAGGTATGTACTTAATGCTATAGAATATTCTCCATTAAATGTTACCGGGTGACAGTCATTTATTTTGTCTTTATGAGCAACACTCTCTGCGAGAACAAACGAGATTATTGTCCTCATACTTGACTACCATTTGCTTCGCTTTCTATCTGTCTTCGGCTCCACGTGTCACTTTATTATACGAGCATTTAATATGAACATATTTTACTCTATATAGATAGTCCCCTTTTTTGGTGACACATCTTTGTGTTACCAGGAAGTTGGTGAAGATATTGATACCTTTCTTGGCAGAAAATTCTCTGCCCCCCTGCGAAAAGTTTATGACGGTTGATTAGATGCATGTCTCTCCGCATTTAATGCCCCAAACACACGTCATCCCATGAACCAGCAACACTTTTGCCGGTTCTCAAGGTAATCATGACCACGATTTTAGTCGCTTATTCAATTACTTATACGCATAAATCTTCCTCCGTAACACTTCATAATTTTCCAAACTCTCTTTACTTAACTCACTCTTACTTTCAGCCTTCTTCTTTAGAGAGAACCTTATTTTCCTTTGTTAATAATGGCTTATTCTTCCAAAAACTCTAGTTCTTCAAAGAATAAAGAAAGTACTGATGATGATGCTCCTCCTCCTACGGTGAGAACCATTATCCGCAGAAAGCTTACTACAACTAAAGACTTCGAAAAGAAGTACCCTTCTGCTAACCCCCACACATGGGTTGTTGGTGTATATCCTTCCATCCGTTCTTCTAGCATCTTTGATGTGAAGGAAGACCGTGGTTGTAGAGATTTGAACATCATTTCTCCTGACCTAGCGGAGCAGGTAACCTTCTCCAACAAGTGTTTTACGTACGTTTACACGTACCCCTTCACTTTCGGCCAGTTCTCATTTAGCGGGGGGCATGAATTTGTTATCTTGGAGTTTTTTTTCGTTAACAAGTCTTCTTGGAACAAGTGAACCCTTCTATGTGGCGAACGGTTGCTTGTCTTCGTGTCTATGCTAGGAAACGGGAGAAGAACTATCACTGGCTCAACTGATGAATCTTTATTCCCCTAAGATGTTTCGTGGGAGAATGATAAATTTCAGCAAACGTAGTCACCATGCTTTGCTAACCAGCATGGACGATGACAACGACCATGGATGGATGGAGTAGTTTGTTGTGGTTTCCACCAGGGACATTATTCCGGTCATGACTCCATCTTTTCCTAAATCATGGAACCGTACTCGTAAGTTCATCGTCTGTCTTTCCTTCTAGTTAAAGATTGTCTCATGCTATTACTGATCCTTCTTGTTTCACTATTTCAGCAACTCGATGGAAACCACCAAGGATTAAGGCTTGGACTAGTGGGTCCAGAAGATTTTGGATGTCACTATGCCTGAGACCAGCAAGTTGAAAGAACTGGCCGTTAAATGCAGGTAGAAGGCCAAAAATCAAGGTAGTTTGAACTTATCTTGTTTTTACTTTTCGTAAAAGAAAATTGGTTAAATTTTCTTTCCTGTTGAATTCAAGTCTTCCGCAAGGTTCTGTTACAGTCCCCAATGAGGACGTTTTGGTTGATTTTGCTGATGCAGCAAGGTTGTTGCAGGAGGCTTTCACCTGAACAGTTTCACCAGGCCTTCTTCCAGTGCAAGTGCTTCTTCTCGGAGTTCCTGGCCGGAGAATAAGCAACAAAAAATGCAACATTCCTCCACAGTCAAGGGCAACAAAAAAAGTCAAAGAGTGCCGCGCCCGAGCTAGCTGCAGACACTATGGTAATCAATGATGATGGAGGAGCCAGTGATGAGGGGGCTTCTCTACATAGAAGACAAAGACCTTCATCATCTCAACAGAATTCTCAATATGTTGAGCTAGTTACGCTAACCGAGGACTATATCTAAGCGCTCTTTGGGGAATGTGATATAGTGGAAGATGCCCAATCTCACTTCCAAGTCCCTATCACTGTTCCTGGTACCGTGAAGATGGGTATCAATTCTATTTCGTCTTCGGTTAATGAGCAACCAACAAATAGCAATGCTTTTGTCGCAGCTGCTTCTCATCCTACAATGCCATCAACTTCATCTCCTTCTTCGCCAACTTTGCCTTGGCCACCAGCAACTGCTACATCATCTCCATTGTTCGCAGTCGTCCGATAGGAGTATGTCCCTCTTCCCCAATACCTAGTTCATGGGATTTGGGTAATAACTATTCGGCCCTCTCTGAAGATCCTTAGAGGAAGAGGAGTGTTTCCCTATCGGTTTCTACCGCATGCCATCTGTTGTCCCGGCCGGTGGAACTTGCTAATTATCAAAAGCCTCTAGCTTCAGAAAAGGATAGTAATAAAAATAATCTCTCTCGGGAGAGTGTATGGTAAACAATGTCATGCATAACTCAGAGGCAATACAAATCTTTGTTTCTTTTTTTGTTCCATTTATCTTTTTTATGGCAAGATTTTTAATTCATACTTCTATTTTGCAGGCCAACTTCCTTGATACCGAGGGCATTCAGAGGTTTTCCTTGACAAGGAGAAATTCACATCCGAACGGGATCAATTGTTGGCCTAGCGGGATCAAATTGATGCCCGCCTCCTGGAACTAGAAGCACAAGCTGCAGAGGCCGTTGAGTTGGAGGCTTGGTTGCAGAAAAGTAAGCAAGAGGTAGTGACCCTTAGCCAACAGGCTGCCCTGTTAAGGATACAATTTGAAGAAGCTAAGGCAAAGTGGGCTGAGGTCCAAAATGACGTTCTTGCTGCTACCTATCGCGTGGCTTCCTTTGTTGAAAGACTAAATAATTTGGAGGTAGCCTTGAACTCCAAAACTAAAGAAGTTGCAGCTGTTGAGGAAAAGTATGCTCGAATGGAGGAGAGGCATACGAGGGTCATAGAGCATAATAAATTTTAAAGCTCCACTATCCATGACCTCGATGTCAGCCTTCAATCCATTAGGTCTGAGAGGAATAACCTTTCAACCGAGGTTGACTAGCTTAAGGAAAAGCTTCAGCGCCGAGCGGCTTCCCTCATTGTTGAAAAAACATACTCTATATAGCATGAGAATAAAGACCTTGGACGAGGACAAAGCGGGTGTCATTGATTTTGACGCCGAAATCGCCAAGGCTCGTGAGCTGGAGTCAACTGTCCAAGAGGGTCTCCCGGTCTAACCTGATGCGAATGACTCTTCTGGTTCTGGCTCCGAGTTTTTGAAAACTGAAGAAGAACCAGAAGGGGACAATTGATAGAAGCTAGAGTCCACCAAATCGTATGAAGAACCAAGTTCTCTATCAGTCCCCACAGTAAGAAACAGGCTGTAAAACGAAACACTATAGGGAACCAGCTTCTCTATCTATTCCCACAGTAAATCGGTAAATAACACGCGATATTTATGTGAAATACTCCTTGCTCAAGGGATTAAAAAACCACGACCTACCCTAGTAGGATTTCAACTCCACTAAATCGAGCAAACTTCAGATTACAACCTATTGAAATCTAGGAATTAAACTTTTAACCTTCACTCCTTACAATAACTCTATTGTAAGCCCTTTGTAATAAATTTATTACAAAGCAAAAAACATTTAATAACTCTAGTCAATCTAAGAATTTAACTCTTAATCCCTCACCCTAATAATAACCCTATTGTAAGCCCTTTGCAATAACTCTATTACAAAGCAACAAACCTTGACTAACTCTAGTTAAGAAACTAAACCAAACAGTGGTTTAAATCTATCCTATAAAGAAACTTCTTAAAAGTAGTGTAGTTACAAATGAATAACCAAAATAACAAAGACCTAACAAACCCAAGGACTTAAGATATCTTCGATCTTTGGATCTAGTCCTTGAGGTTGCAGTAACTTTGTTCTTGAGAGAGGTGGTGGCTAGCACTTGAGAGAATATTGTCTTTTGATTTGCAAGTGCTAGAGAGATGAAATCCATTGCCTCATGTTGATAATATGTGTGTGTGATGTCATTGGGATGACGTAAGCAAATATCTGGTACACCGCATGCTTCAAACAGTGATTGTTGCACTGTTGCGTGTGCAGTGCAACAGTGCAGTAGCTTTAACAGCTGTAAAGATTTGACTTGTACTCTAACCGAAGGAATTGATCTCTATTTATTCCCTCTACTTATCCCTTAACTGATTTATTGAGAGTTGAACCAGATATCTGACTAGTTACTCTGAACGCAAAGGAACTAATTATTTTAGGTTTCTTATCTGGTTCTCTCACGAAGTTTGTCAAATCATCAAAACAAAATGACACATAACTTATTAATTTTCCCTTTTTTTATGATGACAAACTTAGATTTGATATTCCCCAAGAGAACCAGATATGCACATTGTGTTGTTCCTTTAACTGATTTCATTGAGAGTTGAACTAGACATCTGAATAGTTACTCTGAATGCAAGGGAACTAATTGTATCAGGTGCCTTATCTGGTTCTCTCATGAAGTTTGTCAAATCATCAAAACAAAAGACGCATAACTTATCAATTTCCCCCTTTATGATGATGACAAACTTAGAATTGATAATTCCCACTGATAACCAAATCTCCACATTGTCCCCCCTACCAATCAACCAGATTTCCCCTGAGAATCAGATTCCTTACATGTACTTATCATATCCGATCTGTACCATGTTCCTTGAGAATGTTTGGCAAATCATCAAAACATGAAACATCGTAAGTTAGAGCAATTTCCCCCTTTTTGATGATGACAAAGCCAAAATTGATGTTCCCCTTGCCAGATTCCTTCCATTTTCCCCTGCGGATCAGACTTATAATCAACATGTTATCAGCAATGTTCCCATTTCGAATCAGAGCTATCTTTCATGCACAAAACTCATCTTTCATGCACAACACAACATATCAATTCGATTTTGTTCCTCCCCCTGTTGACACCTATGTAAATTCCCCATTTTTCCATCATTGAAAATAATAACATAAGAAGAACAACCAAGAAGAAGTTCCACAACATTAACTCATGTCTCTTGGTCAACACATCATAAACAAGAACAAGAACAACAAGTGAATGTCATTGCACAAAATAGAGTGATTTGCCATAGTAGAGTAATTATAATAAAAGCTTAGTAGTTTCAACAATACATAATATGACAATTTAAACAACTAAATTACCAATTTCATCAAACATAGGGATCAAAAGAAGAAAGGAATTCGAGGGAATTTGGAAGGAGTGAAAGACGTGGATCACTGGGCAGGAAGAAAAGTAAGGGGCTAAGGCCTTGATGAGATAGTCCATTTGTTCATTCACAATCCTTTGATCAATGATCATCAACTCTCTCAGGTCCTTTACCTCTTTCCTCAATATTTCATTATCACCCTTCAACTTAGCATTATATTCTACCAAGGGTCCACAGGGACCTGGTTCTCTACTTATCTGAGCAAGATGAACCATCAATCAGATCACCAAGAATCTCTCCAAGTCGAGCGGCTTCCCTCATTGTTGAAAAAACATACTATATATAGCATAAGGAGAAAGACCTTGGAAGAGGCCAAAGCGGGTGTCATTAATTTTGATGCTAAAATCACCAAGGCTCGTGAGCTGGAGTCAACTGTCCGAGGAAGTCTCCCGGTCCAACCTGATGCGAATGACTCTTTTGGTTACGGCTCCGTGTTTTCAGAAATTGAAGAAGAACCTGAAAGGGATGATTGATAGAAACTAGAGTTCACCAAACCGTAAAGAGAACCAGGTTCTCTCTCAGTTCCCACAGTGAGCAACGAGCTGTAAAATGAAACACTATAGGGAACCAACTTCTCTATCTGATCCCACAGTAAATCGGTAAAGAACACACGATATTTACGTGGAAAATTCCTTGATCAAGGGATTAAAAACCACGACCTACCCTGGTAGGATTTCAACCCCACTAAACCGAGCAAACTTTAGATTACAACCTATTGCAATCTAGGAATTAAACTCTTAATCCCCCACTCCTTACAATAACTCTATTGTAAGCCCTTTGTAATAACTCTATTACAAAGCAACAAACATTGACTAACTCTAGTCAATCTAGGAATTAAACTCTTAATACCTCACCCCTTACAATAACCCTATTAGAAGCCCTTTGCAATAACTCTATTACAAAGCAAAAAACCTTGACTAACTCTAGTCAAGAAACTAAACCAAACAGTGGTTTAAATATGTCCTACAAAGACACTTCTTGAAAGTAGTGTAGGATTACAAATGAAGAACAAAAATAACAAAGACTCAACAAACCTAAGGACATAAGATATCTTCAATCTTTGGATATGGTCCTTGAGGTTGCAACAACTTTGTTCTTGAGAGAGGTGGTGGCTAGCAGTTAAGAGAATATTGTCTTTTGATTTGCAAGTGTTAGAGAAATGAAATCTCTTGCCTCTTGTTGATAATATGTGTGTGTGTGTGTGATGACATGGGATGATGTAAGAAAATATCTGGTACACAGCATGCTTCAAACAATGATTGCTACATTGTTGTGTGTGTAATGCAACAGTGCAACAGCTTAAACAACTGTAAAGATTTGACTTGTACTGTGACCAGAGGAATTGATCTCTATTTGTTCCCTCTATTGTTCCCTATGCTGATCCCTTAACTTATTTCATTGAGAGTTGAACCAGATATCCGACTAATTACTTTGAACGCAAAGGAACTAATTATGTTAGATTTCTTATCTGGTTCTCTCATGAAGTTTGTCAAACCATCAAAACAAAAGGACACATAACTTATCAATTTTTCCCTTTTTTATGATGACAAACTTAGAGTTGATATTACCCATGAGAACCAGATATGCACATTGTGTTGTTCTCTTAACTGATTTCATTGAGAATTGAACGAGACATCTGAATAGTTACTTTGAATGCATGGGAACTAATTGTATCAGGTTCCTTATCTGGTTCTCTCATAAGGTTTGTCAAATCATCAAAACAAAAGACGGATAACTTATCAATGATGATGAAGGCCATGATCTTGAGCCGACGGTAAATCCGCCTACTTCTCTTAGGGGTGCAGATACTTCTTTTCCTCCGGATTCTGGGGATGCAGTGGCTTCACTTTTTGCTTTCTTTCCATATTTTTGTACTTGTGATGCTTGGCACGTTTGTTGTATATAGAAGTGTTTTATTGATTAATTATTGCGCAAATGTTTCTCTTTGCGTACTTTTCGTTTAAGTATTGCGCAAGTTTTTCTCTTTTTGTCGAATTATGCAAGGCTTCGCGTACAATCTTCCCTGATAGCTTTTGGATTCTGGGCATAAGTTCTTCTGAAATCGACCCTTTTACTGTGAGAGTTTCATAAGAGAGACCCTCTTATGTTTATGGTGCTCTTGAAGAGGACGCATCCTGCTCATTACGGCACTAGCATTTGAAGTACTTGTTTAACTTTTAAATAATAAAATTAATTCATCATTCGAATAAGAAACAAGATACAAATAAAAGGGCTTCACTCTATTCGTTCCATTTTCAAAAGTACATAAGCATTCTTTAAGCTATAAAGAAATTGCCATTACTTGTGGCTAACTTGTACAACTTGTTTCTACGGGGCTGGTCGCGCAGTCCTCGGTCCCGATGATAAAACTTTCTTTTCGGATTTCGTAGTCCCGGTCTGTCCTACCCCTTTTTTCCGCAAAATCGAGTTTCGACACGTGACAACTCTTTTAAGGAAGGGAGTTAAAAGTGAGAGTTGCCACCTAACGAGTTTGAGGTGCGTTAGGGAACCTATTTGCAAGTAACGCTGGTTTAACTAGTTTGTGTCACCAAAGATCGGGTAAGGGCTCAAATTACCTCGAAAAGAAAGTGTTAGGCATTCCTCAAGGTCCACAACTGTGGGTCCCGACCAAACTCAAATTATATGAATTAGTCCAAATAAATAGAAAAGACAAGAAGTTGGGCAAATAAACAAAATAACTGATTTTAAGGCAAGGTGGGTGGGGTGGGGGGGTCCTAAGTTTTTTAGCTTAAAGGATCACCCCGTGAAACATAAATAAACTTTGTAACTTCCTCGAGGTGGGGTGTTACTCATATTATTCAGCGGGCACAGACTATCATATCCTACTACCCGATTACTATCTTTAAGTTGTTTACCTAAAGTGCACTAATTGA
This sequence comes from Nicotiana undulata, assembly GCA_005239495.1. Classification (NCBI taxonomy): domain Eukaryota; kingdom Viridiplantae; phylum Streptophyta; class Magnoliopsida; order Solanales; family Solanaceae; genus Nicotiana; species Nicotiana undulata. The sequence continues at coordinate 45,789 of ML288529.1, forward strand.
TTCTAAATCGTACCTTATGCGTGCACTACCCGTCTCATACCTAGAGTCCAGGAGGCATTTGGACCTCTATCTTAGATGGTTCTAGACTTAACTTAGGTTGCTCAAAATGAGGAAACTAGGTGGCATACAAAACAAGTTGGACTTTCATGTAAAAGCAAATAAGGGCTCAAGTTCGCCTCCACACTTCGGCAACAAATGCACGCAAACAAATTAGGTGTTTGACAGTTTCAGGATTGAGACAAGTTAAAGTCATTAAATCCTATAGACATGATTTCTATGTGATTCTGTATTTTGGTCATGCAGGCAGTTATGCAAAGTATAAATTTTAAGTGACTGCATAGTTGCCTACTGATTATAAGTATAAGCGGTTAAAACCTATAGACAATCTATCTAGGTGATTTACTGTTACACCCCATGTTTTCGTACGTGAGAGTACGTCGTAAGTCAATTGATGTAAGCTTATAAAGAATATTATATTTGGAAGCACATAAAGTAAGTTAATCATGTTACCTTAGAGGTTACAAATATTTAAGATCATGAATAAGTAGTACCAAGAGGGTTGAAAATCTTAGAAGCTAAACCAATTGAAGAAAATAAGTTTCGTCGAAAGTCGACGAGTTTGGAATGTTATAACATGTACCTTAGTGTGAGACAATGGTTCATTACATGATAAGGAGGTTATGCTATGAGTTAATTTTTTCGTATGACAGTCGTGTGCCATGTTTTGAAGTCAAGCAAGTGGAACAAAAGTCGACAAAATTTGTCGCAACTTACGTTCATAATTTTACTTAAACTTTAGGTCAAATGTTACTAAGGTTTTCTACCAATTTACATGGAATTACGGGGTGATATACCCACCAAATTGAATATCTATGAATATAGTTTCCAATGCATTAAACCGTTCATCGATACAACATAGTAGTAGAGAGATATTTGCAGTTTTGAAAGACCGCGGAAACATCATAAGTGACAAGTAGGTGTGTCACTAAAGCTTTTTTGAGAAATACATTTATGTCTTATATGAGGTATTATTGGGACATACTATATACCAAATTGAAGGTCTTGGAATTTAGTTTCCAACGCTCTTAACCATTTTTTCATACAACATCCGTATAAAAAGATATAAGCGTCGGAAGATGGGCCAATGATAGGGTGCCAAGCTAGCACCTGTTTGAATTTTCTAAAGTTGATATATATAAGTATTAGGTCGTCTTTCTATTCATTTCTCAGCATAACACGACCATATAACACCCATTAACATATCCTTAAGTTCTCTTCTAGGGTTTTAAAGAAGATTATCATCCCCGGCATGAAATCGAGAAGCGATAACATCAACAACGTAAGTGTCATTATACCGCCTCTCCTTTTTCTTTGTAGTTAGAGTTTTGGAAGATAATTCATAGTTAAGAAGCGTCTAATATATGTATTTAAGTGTTTGAATATCAATTAAGGTTGATAAATGTGTTTCCTAATAGTTAGAACTCACGGGACGGTGATCGGAAGTCGTGAGTTCGAGTTATTTGACTTGTAGCGGACTGTTTTGTGTTGCTGTTGGGATGCGTATTTTACTACTATTTTGTGGAGTTTTAGAGTAGGAAGGGTTTGTATAAACACCATATAGATGTAGGGTGGTGGGCTGGTCATTAGTCGTAACATTTCCGGGTCGTTTGATACTACTACTGTGGTCGTTTTGTGTATGAAGAGATTGCATTGTGTTGGGATGTTTTGTAGTATTTTGTGGTGTATATAAGGCTGGAAAATAATTTATATATGTTGTTGTTGTTGTTTTCTTGTGTTGTTGGTGTTATCTTGAATTTGGAGGATGTAAGGATAACTGGGGAGATGTTGCTCGTTTTGATACAAAATAATCTTGTCGTTCGTTGTGCGATAGTTGTACCTTTCGTAACTTAATGATAGTATTATTATCGTTGTTGTAGATTAAGGTGCAAAGAGGTGATTTCAACTTGGTGAGTGGAAAGATTGTGATAAGGTATGTTAAGGATCTTCTTTCATTCTTTTGGCATGATCTAAAGTGAAACGAACGTAAACGATACGCTATTTTATAATGAATCTACTCCTAGAAACTAAGGTTGTCCATGTTGTTCTTTCCTTACAAAGTTATTCTAAGAAAGTATGTATGATCCTTGAGTCCTAGTGAAGTTCATATTGATGGTATAATATCCATATTGGTAATCGAGGTTGCAACTATATTACGTCACTCCGAAAGGTTTAGAGCGTGATTCCATGAGTCCAGCATGCATTATATATAGTATCTATGTTACTCGACCGAGCCACGCTATAGTCGGCCGGGTATGGAACCTATTGTGCAACCACTGATCAGTTGGGTTTACCGAGCTCCACGTGGCCGGGTACGATTCTACCGAGCCTTATGATGGCCGGGTATGTTTTTCATCAAGTCCTCTTCGAGGCCGGGTATGATGTGATGATGATGATTCCCACAGAGGGGGATGTTTTTAAAAGATTATGTATATATATGTATCACGCATTTCATGTCACTATCTCTCAGAGGCACTCAGATGCTACAGGTTGTATCTCTTATATCTCTCTTTACATTATTGTTCTTAGTTATGATTTTCTGCCTTACATACTCAGTACTTTATTCGTATTGACGTCTATTTTGCTTGGGGACGCTGCATTTCACGCCCGCAGGGCCCGATAGACAGGTTGGCAGTCCTCATAGTAGGATATCAGCTCAGCGGAAGGTGTTGCTGCACTCCACTTGCTCCGAAGTTGCCTATTTGGTCAGTATGATTGGGACATGTATTGACTGGTATGGAGGGTCCATGTACCGACCTATATGACATTTATGTAGTCTTAGAGGCTTGTAGACAGATGTTAAGTATATGAATATTTGTATGGCCTTGTCGGCCTATGTTTTGAGTTTACAAATGATCATGTCAGCCTTATAGGCCCGTATGTCACATGTATAAGTTTCTATATACTGCTGGGTCATACTATGTTTAGTATGCACTTATATTTTATTCTTGTTATCTCATGAAGACCATTTTGGCCTATTTACCCATGATAGTACGATAATAAAGATATGTTACGTTGGTACTCAGTTGAGTAAGGCACCGGGTGCCCGTCGCGACCATAGGTTGGGTTATGACAGAAGTGGTATCAGAGCAGTTTTATCCTAGGGATGTCTACAAGCCGTGTCTAGTAGAGTCTTGTTTATGGGTGTGTTGTGCACCACACTTATAAGCAGGAGGCTACATGGCATTTAGGACTGTCACTCTTTCTTCTTACTCTAGACCGTGTGGTAGAGCTCAGTTGTAAGAAATAAAACTCCCAAATTCTATTATTCATAATACAATGTTGCCTACATCTATAAAGACACTTGGTAAGAGATTGAATGTGGATGTGGAAGAGTTGATTCAGAAGAACTCAATTTTGCATCATGTTTATGATGAGTAAATGTGAGGTCTTCAGCAGATCATGTGCATACTAAGATGTGTAAGTTTCTTAATAAGGAGCTCTAAAGCAAGAATATCTATCTACCCAGATGGTAAAAAGAAATAAGAGAATCAGAAGGTAGATACAAGTTTCAACAAGTAAAAGGAGAAAGATGAAGAGGGGTACGAGGTACTTAGGTAATAAAGATTATCAGTATTTATAATTCAGGCAGAGAAATATAAGCTTTTTGAGTTACTTTCAACAGTAACAGAGATATCTACAATTGTCCATACCCGTCTAAATTATGCCCTATGGGAGCTAACTGACATAATTTAAGAGAAGGATAGGATATCAGGATCCATATGGGGTTAGAGTAACCCAAAATAATGGATGGATTGTTATCATTATTTAACATTTTTTTAGGGTAGTGCAAGACATGGTAATAGTTCTCTTTGGGAGATAGCCAGATGATGCACTCTAGAATAATACAGTTGAATATGAATACTAGAATGTTCAGAAATATCATAAGATATCCTAGAAGGGAGGAATATTTACCTTAGGATGACTCCTACTCCTAGTAAAGAGAGAATGTTAGTCGACCCAAGGGCCAATGAGATGGTGCAAGGGGATCTAAAAGTGAAAGGCTGTTTTGTTGAAGTTTTTAGAATAAGGTAATAAACAGGGATATTACCAGGAGAATAAGAAGAGAGTAAATGAAACATTATGAGTAAGATGTGATAAATGAGTGATAACGGTAAATCAAAATATGATAAGATACAGAGTCTATAGTCAAGTGAAGGAAAAGATAAGAGGATACATGCCTTGAGACAATAAAAGTATAAGCCATAAAGACATACCCTCATTTCGAGAAACGAGTTGGTGACTTAAACGTGATTACCATAAGGAAGAGTGAGACCCTCAAAGTAATAGAATTAGTATGTGCTAGTGAACAAGATAAATCGAACATGAAATAGGGACCGAAGGAATCGGTAATGGTCGGCATCGTTTCAGAGATCGTGTTTCAACAGTAATAGAATGAATAATAGAAGAATAACCTTTAAAGTTCATCCACGAAGACGCTTCCCTAAAGAAAGCACGATGAGAAGAGTTAAGCTTAAGGGACTAAATGTGCCAGTTACACCAGGTGTCACCTTTGTGCGTAAGAAATTCAATTATCCCTGGTGTTGAAGGGTTACCGAAAGACGAGTAATATGTGAGTGAAGATGTGAAAAAAAATGCCAAAGAGGAAGAGGTAACTATCGAATGATAAAGGAAGAATGTGGTAAAAAGGTGAAAGGAAAGAGATTGCATTTATTATATCCTACAGATATAATATGACCCCAGAACATTATCCAAGCATGACGCCGGGGAGACTCAATAAGGGTTTTGCAATCGATGATATTGATAAATAAGTGGAAATGAACATTTGATACATAAGGATCCCGTACGAGAGGTAAGTTAAGACAAATGACATAACCCAAAAGAGGTTACACATAATAGAAATATGAGAATGCATCAATGGGTAGTCTGTAGTTGATTCAGGAAGAGCCTAGTTATAGTTAAACAAGAAGTCATAGATAAATCAACAGATCGTTCAAGATAAACGTAGTGAAACCCAACATAGGGAATTCAGTCTCGCAGATATGATGTCATCGTGATCCTTGAGTAATATTAAGATAGGAGTTTGGGTAGTTAATGGTACCATATAAGTGTTGCAGAAATAAAAGAAAGTGCCACTAGGGAGATAGTAAAATTTCACTTCAGAAGCAACCTTACGAGCACAAGGGCGTGGATATAAGTAACTAAGGATAATAATATGTGAGTAAGAACATCAAAAATTCCTCTGGGTATATGACGTAATAAGCTCGCAGCTTTACAAGAGTCGGAGGGTATCCAATATGTAGTACAACGAAAGACTAGCTGAGGAAATAAGGAAGAAGGCTTCAACATAAGCATAGTGACCTAAAGAAGAAATGGTCTTATGACAACTTTCTCACTACAATATTGTATACACTCCATAAGTAAGTGGCACCTATCGTGGATAATGAATGGGAAGAAGAAAAAAATCAAGAGTTGATAATTGAGATCATATGAGATACAGGGAACTCTAGTATTCGTAGGAATTAAGATATGCCAAGTATCCATACAACAAGTGGCAGAACAGCCAGGAAAAGTAATTGTTTATATTTAAAGGCGACTGGGAAGACATAAAAGGAACTCTATGGTGCTAGCATGTTAAAAGGAAGGGTACGAGTAGTATAAATAGATATGCATAGGTCGCAAGCTAAAGTATGATAGAGCAACAAGGTTTTAGCTAGACAACAGTAAGGATAAGAAAATATGAGTGAGAAAGTGACGAGAATAGGTAAGTACTCGGGATTAAACCCATCACAACAAGAGAGTTGATGGTTTCCATAAAGTTATAAAAAGCTCAGTATAGCATGAGTGAACTCAAAGGAGTTTAAAACTAGGAGCATTTAGAAGAGATAGAATGCTACCCTGGTAGTAAAGTAAGGGTGTAACTGTGATAAATGATAAGAGGATGACATTTAGGCCTTTGATTGAGTAATGATTTTGGGAACAATGATTTCATGAACTGCACAGGATTAGAATACCCCCATAGGATGAATCACATTGGGATGCTATGAAATACAGTTACTGGAGTATAATCTCGTCCCTAGGTGGATCAGGAAAATCACTTCAGATATTCCCCGATGAGACGTGAGCCCTAGTGACGATATATTACATTAGAGGTTTCAAGTTATCAGTGGTAGATTATATATCAACATTAAGGTGAATCAACAATTGATGGATAAAAGTTCCAAAGTATGAGATGAGATTAGGTTGTCATTCTTAAGATGAACGGTAATAAGGAAGCATTAAATGACTTAGATTTATACATATAGGATAAGCGGTGAGAGAGTAACCCGGAGTTGGGTGGAAATCCTCCATAATAATAAACTGAAGTAAGAGTTATGGTACAGTATGACCTACCTAGTTGTGGTAAAGCCATAAGCACAGATAACTGAGGCCATGAAATAAAATATAACAATAGTCGTAAGTTCAACAAAGTACCAAGCAAAGAACTTTAGTAAACCTATAGATACCCATAGGGACAGCTTGTCATAGTACTATATATGTTCACAAAGTGAAGCCTAGAGATTGGTTAAAAGCTAACGAAAAAAGGAGATAAGAGTCCCATTGGCGTAGATTTAAGGTTAGAATCGTACAGGCTACATGAAAGAAGGTAGAAACGGTTACGAGATTGGAAGAATTTCGACCACAAGTCGTGGTGTGAGAAAGAGGCCTAAAGGGGGGGAATGCCCTAACCTTTGGATTTATTCACCGAAAAACTCCCTATATGGAAAAGACAATATTAAAGTATTCGTAAGAGCTATTTATTAAGAGACGGATAAGTGCATTAGTCAATGTTCCAAAGGGGGGAATGATGTTGCATCCCATGTTTTCGTACGTGAGAGTACGTCGTAAGTCAATTGATGTAAGCTCAGAAATAAGATTATATTTGGAAGCACATAAAGTAAGTTAATCATGTTACCTTGGAGGTTACAAATATTTAAGATCATGAATAATGAGTACCAAGAGGGTTGTAAAGCTTAGAAGCTAAACCAATTGAAGAAAATAAGTTTCGTCGAAAGTCGACGAGTTTGGAATGTTATAACATGTACCTTAGGGTGATACTATGGTTCATTACATGATAAGAAGGTTATGCTATGAGTTAATATTTTCGTATGATAGTCGTGTGCCACGTTTTGAAGTCAAGCAATTTGTGGAACAAAGGTCGACAAAAGTTGTCGCAATTTACGTTCATAATTTTACTTAAACTTTAGTCAAATGTTACTAAGGTTTTCTCCCAACTTACATGGAATTACGGGGTGATCTACCCACAAAATTTAATATCTATGAGTCTAGTTTCCAAAATATTAAACCGTTCATCGATACGACATAGGAGTAGAGAGATATTTGCAGTTTCGCAAGACTGCGCAGACATCATAAATGACAAGTAGGTGTGTCACTAAAGATTTTTGAGAAATACATTTCGTGTGATATATGAGGTATTATTGGGACATATTATATACCAAATTGAAGGTCTTGGAATTTAGTTTCCAACTCTCTTAACTGGTTTTTCATATGACATCCGTATAAAAAGATATAAGCGTCTGAAGATGGGCCAATGCTAGGGTGCCAAGCTAGCACCTCTTTGACTTTTCCAAAGTTTATATATATAAGTCATAGGTCGGCTTTATCTTTATTTTTCAGCATAACACGACCGGAGAACACCCATAAACATATCCTTAAGCTCTCTTCTAGGGTTTCAAAGAAGACTATCATCCCGGGCATGAAATCGAGAAGCGATAACATCAAAATGATCCCTACGACGTAAGTGTCATTATACCGCCTCTCCAAAACGATCCCTACGAATGACGCTTATGGTTATGGATCCGTGTTTTGGAAATTGAAGAAGAAAATGAAAGGGATGATTGATAGAAACTAGAGTCCACTAAACTGTACATAGAACCGGGTTCTCTCTCAGTTCTCACAGTGAGCAACAGGCAGTAAAATGAAACACTATAGGGAAATAGCTTCTCTATCATTTAGGGTTATGCAAGGAAAGGCAAAGCTTAGCCTTATGCCATTAGGGAGGAAGGAATTAGACTCATGCAAAATGGAGACAACGCTTAGTCATGCAATTGAGGAGACATGGCTTAGCCTCATGCAAAATGGAGAAAATGCTTAGTCTCATACAGGGGAAGGCAGTGCTTAGCCTTATGCAATTAAGGAGGCACGGCTTAGCCTCATGCAAAATGGAGATAATGCTTAGTCTCATGTAGGGGGAGGCAGTTCTTAGACTTATGCAATTGAGGAGGAAGGGCTTAGTCTCATGCAAAATGGAGACAATTCTTAGTCTCATGCAGGGGAAGGCAGTGCTTAGCCTTATTCAATTAAGGAGGTAGGGCTTAACCTCATACAAGATGAATACAATGCTTAGTATCATGCAGGGGAAGGCAGTGTTTAGCCTTATGCAATTAAGGAGGCAAGGCTTAGCCTCATGCAAGATGGAGACAATGCTTAGTCTCATGCAGGGGAAGGCAGTGCTTAGCCTTATGCAATTAAGGAGGCAAGGCTTAGCCTCATGCAAGATGGAGACAATGCTTAGTCTCATGCAGGGGAAGGTAGTGCTTAGCCTTATGCAATTAAGGAGGCAGGGCGTAGCCTCATGCAAAATGGAGACAATGCTTAGTCTCATGCAGGGGAAGGCTATGCTTAGACTTATGCAATTAAGGAGGCAGAGCTTAGCCTCATGCAAGATGGAGACAATGCTTAGTCTCATGCAATGAACAGATAATAAGTAGTAGCACAGTATTTCTTAGAAATATTTTACGCTTGGCAGCTTTGTCGTTATGAAGATAGTGATTTTGAGGTCTGCCCGAATTTCTTGTTCCTGCATCCAAAGGAAAATCATGAGTTTTACGGGGAAGGTTGGTCCGTGCCTCTTCTTGCTTGCTTTACTTTGTTCCGTATCGAAATCCTGCTTGAGTTACCATGGGTAGCATCTGGCTGCTTCATAAAAATAAAGTTTTCAAAAAATATGTGTGCATATTATGAATGTAGCTATTTAAAATACATTAGTATGCAATATCAGATAAATTAGATGAACAAATGAATGTGACACTTTGGAGACATTGCGACTTCCTTAGAATTTTGAGGATCCTCCTCAACATTATGCCCCCGTTTACTCAGACGACTCTCTATCCATTCTACATATGATGACGTTAGCTGGACTTGCTTTGGAATTTTGAGGGTCCTCCTCAAAATTCTTCCCCAGTTTCTGGTTGTGGGAAAAATGAAGATTTTATTAAATTGTGACCGTACCCACAAGGTTTCCTACGTATCCCCTCTTAAACGGGAATCAGGTAAAGCATAGTTCAATTACATCAAATGAAGAAATACAATCATTCTAAACATAATATCTTTTGATCGCGTCAAAGCTGATAAGCTTTGGCCAAATCTCTCTATCCATTTCTGTGAGTATGAGCGCTCCTCCTATTAGTACTCTGTGAACCATATAGGGCCCTTGCCAATTGGGTGAAAAAATTTCTTTGGCTTCATCTTGATGCGGGAAGATCCGCTTCAGCACCAGTTGTCCTGGAGCGAACTGTCTAAGTTTAACCTTTTTGTTGAAAGCTTCGGACATCCTATTCTGATAGAGTTGACCATGACACACTGCATTCATTCTTTTCCCGTCAATGAGATCTAATTTCTCATAGCGTCTTCTTTTTCATTCTTCATCACCGAGTTCAGCTTCTTGTATAATCCTTAAAGAAGGAATTTCAACCTCGGCAGGAATGACAGTTTCGGTACCGTAGACCAGCAAATTGGGAGTTGCTCCGGTTAATGTGCGGACTGTAGTACGATATCCCAATAAGGAAAATGGTAATTTCTCGTGCAATTGCTTGTGATTTTCTACCATCTTTTTCAATATTTTCTTGATATTCTTATTGGCGGCCTCCACGACTCTATTCATTTGAGGCCGGTATTCTGTGGAATTATTATGCTTGATTTTGAAGGTCTCTCACATATCTTTCATTAAGTCACTGTGAAGGTTGGCGGCGTTGTTGGTGATGATAAATTTAGGCACCCCGAATCGGCAAACAAAATGATCTCTGACAAAATCTGCGATGACTTTGTTGGTTACGGCCTTGTAAGATACAACTTCAACCTATTTTATGAAGTATTCTATGGCCACTAGAATGAAACTGTGCCTGTTTGAAGCAGCGGGCTCGATGTGACCAATGACATCCATTCCCAGGCAGAAAAAGGCCAAGGTGGCGGCACCCGTATCATATCTATGTATATTTGGCACTGATGATATTTCTGGACATACCTGATAAAGTTTGTTTCCATAGTCATCCAAAACTATTGTGCCCTCAGTATCTTCTTGGCTAAAACGAAACTATTCATGTGTGGTCCGCAAGTTCTAGAGTGTATCTCTTCGAGCAGTTTGGAAGCTTCCTTGGCATCAACAAACTGTAATAACCCTAGGTTTGGAGTCCTTATGTACAGAACTCCTCCACTTTGTAAGAAGTGGTTGGACAATCTTCGGAGCGTGCATTTTTTAGTATGATTTGCATGCTCCGGGTACTCTCCTTTTGCCAAGTATTCCTTGATATCATGGAACCACAAATTCCCATTTGTTTCTTCTTCAACATGAGCGCGGTAAGCTGGCTGATTGTGAATCCTTACCAGAATAAGGTCGATGAAATACTTATCCGGGTGTTGTATCATAGAGGACAAAGTGGCCCATGCATCTACGAACTCATTATGGATTCTCGGGACATGTCTAAACTCTATCTTCGTGAACATCTTCATCATCTCTTGTACATGATATAGATATGGTAATATCTTGGTATTCTTTGTAGCCATTCTCCCTGCACCTGATGTACCAAAAGACCTGAATCACCATTATCAGTAATTCCTGGATATTCATGTCAACGGCCAAATTGAGCCCTAATATGCAAGCCTCATATTCTGCCATATTATTGGTGCACATAAATCTAAGTTTTGTGGGTACCGAATACTGTTGACTTGTCTCTGATACCAAAACGGCTTCAATACCTACTCCTCTGAAATTTGCGGCTCCATCGAAAAACATTCTCCAACTGTTGTCGGCTTCAGCGATATCTTCTCCTATGAATGATACTTCTTCATTAGGCAAATACGTTTTAGTGGTTTGTATTCTCCTCCTACAGGATTTTCTGCAAGATGATCCGCTAATGCTTGTCCTTAACCGCTTTCTGAGTCACATAGACGATGTCGAATTCACTTAACAATATCTGTCATTTTGCCAGCTTCCTTGTAGGCATGAGTTTTTAGAAGATGTACTTCAGAGGATCCATCCTTGATATAAGATATGTGGTATAGGCGCAGAAGTAGTGCCACAATTTTTTAGCTACCCAGGTCAAAACATAGCATGTGCGTTCCAGCAAAGAATACTGTGCTTCGTAGGGTGTGAACTTCTTACTCAAATAGTATATGGCATGTTCTTTCCTTCTCGTCTCATCGTGTTGTCCCAAGACACAACCAAAATCCCCATCTAGTACGGAGATATAGAGTAGCAATGGTCTACCAGGTTCTGGCGACATCAGGACTAGTGGTGTGGACAAATATTCTTTGGTTTTGTCAAAAGCTTTCTGGCAGTCTTCAGTCCAATTGGTTGTGACATCCTTCTTTAACATTTTGAAAATTGGATCACAAATCATGGTCTATTGTGCTATGAAGCAGCTGATATAATTGAGACGCCCCAAGAAACTCATCACGTCTTTCTTGTTCTTTAGAGGTGGAAAATCCTAGATGGCCTTGATCTTTGATGGGTCTAGCTCAATTCCTCGGCGGCTGACGATGAATCCTAGCAACTTTCCGGCGGGGACCCCGAAGGCACATTTTGCGGGATTCAATTTCAAGTTATACCTCCGAAGCCGATCAAAGAATCTTCTCGAGTCTGCTATGTGATATGTACCTTTCTTGGATTTGATAATGACATCGTCCATATATACCTCTACCTCCTTGTGTATCGTGTCATGGAAAATAGTTGTCAAGGCCCTCATATAAGTGGCCCTAGCATTCTTCAAACCAAACGACATCATTTTATAGTAGTACACCCCCATGGTGTAATAAAAGCTATTTTATCGGCATCTTTGTCATCCATCCAGATCTGATGATATCCCGTGAAGCAATCCAAAAAGGATTGGAGTTCATGTTTGGCGCGGTTGTCGATCAGTATGTGTATGTTGGGTAGTGGAAAATCATCTTTGGGACTTGTTATGTTTAGGTCCCGATAATTGACGCATACTCTGACTTTCCCGTCCTTCTTCGGAACTGGCACAATGTTAGCCAACCAGGTTGGATATTCAACCACTTTGAGAACCTTAGCTTTGATTTGCTTGGTGACTTCTTCTTTGATTTTCAAACTCATATCTGGCTTGAATTTTCTGAGCTTCTGCTTTACTGGCAGGCACATTTGGTTGTTATATAGTTTATGAGCCACTATAGATGTGCTCAAACCAGTCATATCATCATAAGACCATGCGAAAATGTCTTCATACTCTTTCAGGAAATGGGTGTACTTTTCTTTCTCTGATGGTGACAGGTGAATACTTATGCGAGTTTCTTCTACTGTTTCGAAATCTCCCAAGTTGACTATCTCAGTTTTGTACAGGTTGGACTTAGGCTTGTTATCAAAATCTTTAACTTCTCTAACAATTTCCTCTGGTATTATATCCTCTTCTTCTAATTCTTCTGAGTCACTATCCTTATGTCGTGTTGTCTCATTACATGTCATGGCTGTTGGTTCATCAAGATAAGAAATTGTAATGGTGTAGAAAGAAACATGTAGAGGATAGTAATAAATAATAAAATAACAAACCATTGATGAGTATCAAGATGTCAGACAAAAAGCGATTTTAATGATTCGAACAAATGTTTCAAAACAAGATACTGAAAATGTTTTAAAAATACTCGTAAGAATTATTTTCAAAATAAATGACACTAGTAGCCAGGCTACCCCGGAACTCGGTGGGCTGTTGAGGTGTGGCGGTCCAGTTCCTGAGAACAACTCCCTTTCCACTGTCTAGATGATGAATCCTTCCTCCTCATCCTCCTCAACTATTACACTACAGTCCATGTCTTCATCTTCCAAGAATAGATTCCTTAAACCAGCTAGTGTTTCATCTTCTCCAGATTCCCACATCATATCGGCCTAATGGAAGGATTGGCTCAAATGTGATATCGGCTTCTCGATAGGATAATAAGGACCACGCCATGGTGGCGAATAATTCTCATAGTCGTGTCAGGTGTATTGATATCCCGTCCAAAGGTCATGCCGTGACGTTTTAACTGTATTGGTTTGGTGATCCCTTGGAAATTCTTGCAAAGACCCTTGTCGGGTTCGTACCCTGTCCATGCCAATATGCTTTCTATTTTGATACTCCACCATTTATCCTTCTCAATCGCATTAACACGCTCAATGTGATGGTTAGTCTCTCCCCCTAACTTCCTTCTACTCTCCACAACCAAAACAGTCTGGTTGGTGTAAATAGGGTTGCTCCCATCTCCATGAATGATCACCTCCTGATGGTTCCATTCAAACTTCACGGCTTGATGTAGAGTAGATGCTAAAACCCTAGAAATATGTATCTAAGGTCATCCCAATAGCATATTGTATGAGGCGGATATGTCGAGCACTTGAAATTCAACATCAAACCAAGTCGGGCCCATCTGCAAACAAAGGTTGGTCTCCCCCGTCGTGGCCCTTTGAGACCTATCGAATGCTTTCACATTCATACTTCTAGCCCGTATCTCATGCAATACTTTGCCTAATCTCTTCAAAGTGGTCAATGGACAGATGTTGAAACTTGAACCTCCATCTATCAAGACCCTGACAATAAATTTGTCTTCGTACTACACTGTGATATGCAGCGCCCTGTTGTGACTTAACCCTTCCAGCGGCAATTCATCTTCGTTGAAAGTGATCTTATGGCTTTCCAATACTTTTCCTACCATGTTAGCCATCTCCCCACTGGTAATGTTGTTGGGTACATAAGCCTTGTTCAATACCTTCATCAATGCGTTCCTATGTGCTTCAAAATTCTTCAGTAGTGATAGAATGGATATCTAAGTAGGGGTTTTGTTCAGATGGTCAATCACAGAGTACTCTCTCACTTGCACCTTTCTCCAAATATCATCCGGGCCAGTTTTAATGATAGGTTATTTGGAAGCGGCTTCTTTATTTGTTCCCCCCAAATCCTCGGGCATGTAAACCCTACCAGTTCTGGTCATACCCTGTGCTGCACCAGTTTCTTTTATTTTCCCTTTTCCTTTCCTTCTTGCTTCTGCGGTGTAGTCTTAGGGTACAATATTGGAATTAAAGGATGGTATGGGTGCTACCACTACAATGAATGGTGTGGTCACTTTTACTACGAATGGAGCAAGTGCGGCTGAGGGTGTTGTTACTTGAACCTCGAATGGAGTTGGTGCGGCTACCTCAACCTCAATCGGTGACTGTATCTGTACCACAATAGTTATGAGAGTGACTGGAGGCATTTTGGGAACATTCCCTTCTTGAATGAGCCCAATTGACCCCTCTGGGTCCCATTCTTCATCAGTTTCTATCACATTTACCCCCTCGCCCCTGTGATCCGGAAAGGATTGTTGCAGACATTAGGTGCAATTTCCTTTCCCTGTATAACTTTGGTATCAATCAGCGTCTGGATCTTATCCTTCAGAGTGCGACATTCATCAATAGTGTGACCCTTCATGCCTGAATGGTAGGCAAATGTCTTATTTGGATTGACCCATTGAGAAGAATTTTCCATGAAGACAGCGGGAATGGGAGTGACATAACTGGAAGCTTTCAATCTCTCATACAACTGTTCAATAGGTTCGGCAATAGGAGTGTATTGTCTATGTGGTCTACAGTCGATATTTGGCCTGGGATTTTGGTAGTTTTGGGGGATGGTGGTGAGTGGTAATATGTTGGTTGGATGTTGTAAGTATGTTAAGCGGTGACGAGTTGTTGATATCTGGTAGGTGAATGATGATATGTGGGTGGAGGTGTTTGGTATGTGAGAGTAGACTTCGGACCTTGATCTACCATCACAGCCCCTACTTCCTTCTTTTTGGATATGCCTCCTGACTGCAAGGTTTGTTCGTAGATTTTAATGCCTCAAAATTTGTTACCATCCCGCTTTTGATTCCCTCTTCTATTCTTTCTCCCAATTCGATGATGCCGGAGAATTTATGATTTTCAATAACCATCAACCTCTAATAATATTGCGGATCCTGGGCCCGGACAAAGAATTTGTTCATTTGTTCTTCTTCCAATGTCAGCCTTACCTTTCCAGCTTCTGATCTCCACCGAGTAGCATACTCGCTAAAGGTCTATGTTGTCTTCTTCTTAAGATTCTGGATATAGAAGACATCTGGTGCATTCTTTGTATTGAATCTGAACCGATCCATGAAATCTGACGCCATGTTTACTCAATTAATCCACTTCTTTGGATTTTGATTGATGTACCTGGATAGGGCGTCTTTATTGAGGATCCTCATGAATAGCTTCATGCGGATTCTTTCATCTTTTCCAACCTCTACGATCTTGTCGCAATACGTCCTCAGATGCACATTTGGATCACATGTTTTGTCGAACATTTCAAACTTAGGAGGTTTGTAACCCTTTGACAGTTCTACGTCCGGTTGAATACATAAATCCTCATAGTTCAAACCTTTGATGCACTTACCACCTTCAACAACATGGACTCGACTTGTAAGCTTCTTAATTTCTTCTTCCATGTTCTTGATAAGTAGGTATTTCTCGGCGGATTCTGGTGTATACGGGGTTTGTTGTGAAGTGTGGGGTAAGGATTCTACGTATATGGGGTTACTTTGGTGGAATCCAGGGATTTGGATGTAGTGGTGATATTGGTTGAGTTCTGGGGATCAGGGGTAGGTTGTGGTATGTTTTGAGGAGTTTGATAGGTGGTAGTTTGTGGGTACTGGGTTGGATGATATTGGTGTTGTAGAAGAGTGGAGGATTAGGATTTTTGGGAGGCGTGGCGTATTGATGAGGTGTTGGGTTTTGGGCGTTTTGTTTGTTGATGTCTGGGACATTCAAGGTGAGGGAAAGGTTTACCAGGTTATGGACTTGCTCAAGTTCCCCTAACTCCAGTATCTTTTGCTCTAACCATCTGAAGTTTCGACATTTTCTGCATGTGTAGCGTTGTCTTTCCTGATACCACTCATATCGTCCATCTTAGCCTTTCCTTTGTTCTTAGGATCACTTGGAGGAGGAGAAGGTGGAGGACCTCTAGATCTGGTATGATATGCCGATAATGCCAGTATGCACGAACCAACCTTAGGGGGTGGGAATAAACAAAGAAAGAAGAAAGCAAAAGGTAAACAAGTTAGTAGAGAATAATAAAAGGATATTTGCCGTATTTAAACACGTATTACGAAATTGTAAATTCGCGTCCTAATTTGGGGACCTCATCGTGCCCGATGTAGGCCTAGCAACACATAGATTTGGAGGAAACTTAATGCAGACAATTGCATCATTTCATTAATATGATAAATAGACCAAATCTCTACTAAAACGACAATAACTATAAAGAGTCACTAGTGGAAATTGCCTTATTACAATTGAATTCTAAGACGAATCTAAAATAAGTAAATATCAATCCTAATCTACTCGGTCCCATAGGGACCTTCTCCAAGTTTGGCCTTCTTAGCCCCATCGATCAGATTCCCCAGATCGCGCAAGTCCAACAGCAGATATGCCCTTTCTAGATGTCCTCCTTCATTGCCCCTCTGTAATTTGACAATCCAAAACCCTTTTCCTCATCTTTCCCTCAAGTTCCATCAAGACTTTCTCCAAATATTCCAAACTCTCTGTTGATTTATTAGCGATTCCTCTCCATTCATTGATTGCTTCCATGTCCACTTTGTGTTGTTCCAAATGCCTGGCCTCGGATTCAAACCCCCTTTTTCTTCAAACCCCCTTTTGCGCAACCTTTTGTATTTGACTTGTGCCTCAGTAGCGTCGTCTATGACCCTGTTTCTCAAATCAACCCCTGGCTTGACCTTTCCTTCTATGTCATCGACCAACCATAATCGGTAGAAGTACACATGGCCGGCATGGTACCAATCTGGCTCGATAGTTTCCTTTTCTACAACAATCTTTTGATGCGACATGTGTTGTGCCTCGAACTTGAATGGAATGACATTTCCTTAGAAGTCTGCTTTGTAATGAACCATTTTGTAAACTCGTGGTATGTGATGTTTCCTCCCGGCTTGCCTCATGATTCTGATAGGAGCATACCCCATAATTCAATTAGCATTAGATGAGGAACATCTCTCGACCTGATGATGAATTCACTACTAGGGAACCACTCGAACATCTAATGTACTTTGTCGTCAGTCAAATTGCTAAAGAAATATACCCACCTTACAGCGTTTCCCGGTTGTGCGAATCTGTCTAGGATAAAGTCATTCTCTTCAGATGGTGATAAGATATGTGGTCATTCCATGGTCGCCGCAAAAACTCTTGACGATATTCTCCTCTTTGAAGGTGTTCCAACAGCCATATTTGCAGCAACAGATTGCAACCCTCAAAATGCATGTATCCTTTCTTGCAACGGTCTAAGGCTCGGTACATCTCTGCCACGATCGTTAGGACAATAGTGTAAGTCTGCCCCTCAATTCCTTCCATTAGGGTCTTAGTGACCATAGCTAGGCAAGTGTGGATCCTTTTTCCTTGTATTGGGAATATCGGTATCCCTAGAAAACAGACAATGAACACAAAGACCCGATGGTGAGTCCAACCTAAAGAAGTGATGGAAAATTCATCATGGTAAAGACGACATGACTTGTTGTGACCATAACGCTCGTAAAGGAAATTGAATGGTATGTAAGATTTCTTCAGATAGACTAACTCATCATTTTTCCAAAAACCCATCATCTTTAGAAAGCCTCGAGAAGTATGATTTTCTGGTACCAACAGACTAGGGCTATCCCATGGGAGCCCAGCGAAGCCTTCTATTTCCTCTAGAAGGAGAGTCATTTCTATATTGCCAAAATGGAAGACGGCCCTCTTCTCATACAAGAACATAGTAGCGGCATCAATCACTACATTGTTTGGCTGAAAATATCTAACAAGGAAGGTAAATTCCCGAGAACTCTTTTCACACGGGTTTTGTCACTTGGCGAGAGATTTTCCCACCAATCTAGCAACAAAGGTGGGATACTTCAACCATGCCGAACCTGGGGACTTCGTGCCTCATTTATGCAAAACAAATAAAGTTAGCCCTTTCCCCTTCCGAATTCGACTATCTACACATTAATGATTAGCATACCGACACGTTTTCTCAAAATAATGCACATATCATGATTGTACCCATTGGGATTAAGGAAATCCCGGTGGGCTTTGGACAAGGCTTGCCTTAGAGAGTTATTACGCGGACAGCGTTCTAACCCATACTAGGTTTAGACATGATGCATGCATAGTTAAGTGAGATTTCTAGAAGAGTCTAGATCGGTACCCTCAAGTGGACAACTTGAGAGGGAAAGGCACAGAATCGTGAATTGCACCGTTGATCAACTAGTTTTACCGCAAATAAGCCTTTCCAAATTTAAAAGGGTGATTTAGGAAGAGTGTGGACGCTCATCAAGCGCCTCTATGGTATTAATTACGCACGAGTGGAATATGATGTGGATCACGCTTTATGTAAAGATAAAATAACACATTGTCAAGTATTTTGCATGATGAAGACAATAACCGCAGTACTAAATGGAGCGTAAAGACATAAAAATAAAGGAAAACAAGGAAGAAGTTAGTTCGTGCAATGTGAAAGAATTGTAATTAAGCAAGAAAAAAAGTAGGGGTAGGGAAAGACATGATATAGCAAATTTAAAAATTATTCGGAGCAAGTGAACATGACTGGAAAATAAAGGAAAAACGCATATTGTAAGCAAAGATTTGCATATCAATACAAATTTAAATAGAGGGAAATAAGGAAAAGGGGTGTGCATGTAGCCATGAAGGGGAGAATTGAAGTGGGATGTTGATGTAACAGCAAAATAATAAAGACACGCGTATCAGAGAAGACTAATTCATATAGATCAAGTTTGCTACGGTAAGAGCCTAAAAATATCCCCAGCAGAGTCGCCAAGTTGTTGCGCTCCTTTTCTCGAGAAATCGGGTTTTGACATGTGACAACTCTCTAAAGGAAGGGTGTTAAAAGAGAGAGTCATCACCTAACGGGTTTGAGTTGCGTTAGGGCACTTATTTGCAAATAACTTTGGTTTAACCAGTTTGCGTTACCAAAGATTGGGTAAAGGCTCAAATTACCTCGAGGAGAAGGTGTTAGGCATTCCTCGAGGTCCATAATTGTGGGTCGTGGCCAAACTTGAATTATATGAATTAGTCCATATAAAGAGAAAAGACAAGAAGTTGATCAACTAAACAAAATAATTGATTTCAAGGCAAGGTGGGGGTCCTAAGTTTTTTTAGCCTAAAGGATCACCCCGTGCAACATAAATAATACTTCATAACTCCCTTGAGGTGGGGTGTTAATCGTATTATTCAGCAAGCACAGACTATCATCTCCTGCTACCCAATTACTATCTTTAAGTTGTTAACCTAAAGTGAATGAATTGATTCTAAATAGTACCTTATGCGTGCACTACCCATCCCATAACTATAGCCCAGGAGGCGTTTGGACCTCTATATTGGATGGTTCTAGACTTAACTTAGGTTGCTCAAAATGAGAAAACTAGGCGACATACAAAAAAAGTTGGACTATCATGTAAAAGCAAATAAGGGCTCAAGTTAGCCTCCACAATTAGGCAACAAATGCACGCAAACAAATTAGGCGTTTGACAGTTTCAGGATTGAGACGAGTTAAAGTCATTAAATCCTAAAGACATGATTCTTATGTGATTCTGGATTTTGTTCATGCGGGCAGTTATGCAGAGTATAATTTCTAAGTGACTGCACAGTTGCCTACTGATTATAAGTATAAGCGGTTAAAACCTGTAGACATTCTATCTAGGTGATTTATGCAGTATTTGGCAGTGATAAACACAAGAGATATTCAAAATTACTTAGTTCACTCCTAGAGACAAGCTTTCTAATAGTGGTAGCAAAACAGTGTTTTAAAGCCCAATTTTAGCACTTAAACGCAGGTGGGGATTACCCTATAGACATGATTCCTACCCTTGATGATTGAAACTGGTTTTAGTTCCTATAGGCATGTCTACTAATTGAGCAACTATGACAACATCATATCAACCAATTACAACCCTATAGGCATGATTTCTAAAATGCAGATTTGTAGAACATGAATTAACATGACCCTAAGGCTATAAAGCAAATTGAACATTGGTCACTTTATTTCCTATAGGCATGATATCTAACATGTAGAAACAGAATAGGTTAGACAGATTAAACGCCTATAGACAGGTTATCTAACACACATAATAGCAGAACATATTTGAGAAAGATAAACACCTATAGATAGGTTATCTAACAATAGCAGAACATATTTGAGTGAAGTAAACACCTATAGGCAGAATTTCTTCCCATTTCATACAGATGTTAAAATGAACCCCCTTTCCCAATTTGTACTAATACCCAAATTGTTATTACAACGTTATCACAGATCTAATGAATTACAGAGTAAAAATAACTATAGTGAGCCTACAGCAGGCCTAAAGTATACCCAACATGGCCAGGCCTTCATTCTCATGTCCATAAAGATTCACAATAGCCCATAACCGATCTCCAGTTTACAGTGAACAAAACCACATCCAACAACCATAGTTTGAACAAAAGTTCAAGAAGTATAACCATTTACACAATCAACCGGTTTATCCAGTAGGTGAGAAAAGAGGCAGAGTTTGAGCAATTAGGGAAAAGCGGCAGGGAAACCTAGACCCTAGTGTGTCAGAGTTCCCAAAGGCTTCAAGAACCTAGGGCAGTGCTCACACTAAGGAGATTGACAGAGGAGACTTAGAGAAGGGCTTTGTCTTTCAGCTAGCCCCATAATTAAACAAGCAACAACCAATGAAAAATAGCAGTAGGGTAATAAGTTTTGAAAGCATTTGCTAGCAAGTAAGATATTCACATATTGAATTCCAAAGAAAAACAATTTAACGCACTGGACAGGGTGTCCTATGACAAGGAACAAGGAACCTGGGATGGCAAGTTAACATGCAATGGTATTAGGCTATTGAAACCAAACATTGCAACTGAATTAGGAATAAAGGGGTTAGATTATGCTAATTGAGGCTTAAGCAGTATTACACAAACATGATCATGTATCACGAGGGGTATTAAAAAATCAAAATAGATTAGTTTAAAAAGATCAAAAGTCATTAAGGGTATAGGTTGGACATAACAGAAGTTCATAGGGTGATAACTATAGTCATAGGAGCATACAATATTCAGATTAAAGGTATATTAAACAAGTTAAGGCATACTAATAATACCAATTGGTCGTTAGAAGTTTAGAATTAGGTAGGGAGCATGGCCCAAACCATATAGTCAAACAGATCATTCCAATCATCATGAGTTAAACTAAGCATGCTTCATCGTGTCAAAATTAATTAGGCTAAGTACAGAACATCATTAAGCTAGGAAGCAGAATTAGGCAGAAAAGAATCAAAGAGATGCATTAGATCATGTAGTTTTAGAGAATATGCTTAACATAATAGAATAATCATTACAAAAGGTTTAGAAACTAACCAGTGATTATTTGATAAACAAGAAAAGATTGCAGTAAGGGACCCAGAATCCTAAATGTGTCAAGTTCCAAGGTTTTAAAGAACCCAAGCAATGCTTACACCCAAGAGAGTTCAAAAAGAGTAGAAATCCGGTAGCCTTGGCTTTCAGACGGCCAAGAGCCAAACGGAATAGAATAGTGAACAAATATAGAGTAGGAAAACTTTATTTTTTAGTGGAAAAATTATGATTCTAAAGTTCTGTCCATAAAAGGGAAGGGGAGATCAATTTATATAGCAGTATAACAAGCACATAAATAAGGAAATATAAACAATCAGACCATAAAAGGAAAGAAACACATAAATCAATTAAAAATCAAATTAGGAGAGTAAACCGGTAAACCCTAATTTTATGGGGGGGAAACAAATATTAACAGAATATTCAAAAATAAAGTAGCACGAGATGAATAGATATACAAATAGTACTAAAAGCAGACAATCGAACTAATTAAGAAAAATCTGAAAACCCTAATTTTAGGGTAAGACAAATATTGACTGAAATTAAATAAAAACAATCCATAGTAGAATATCGGGTGAATATGGACATAATAATACCTAAAATCAGAGGATCAAACCTATTTTGGTTCGATTAAAAGAGATCTGAAAACCCTAATTTAGGGTAAGTAAGAATCAACAGAAGATATAAAAATATTCGTACTTACAATAGAGCATGAATATAGATGGAATAATCAAAAAAGTCAAGGATCTGAACCGATTTTGGTTCGATTATTATGAGATCTGCTTGCCATATTTAGGCTAGCAGTATAGAAAAGGATCCAGTACCAAAGAGAGACCATATATGGCATAGGGTAGCTATAGAATCCCATATCATGTGGGATTAGGTGAGATTTTTTGGGAGGTGGCGGCTAGGGTTCTTAGGAGGGAGAAGGGAGGTGGGATTTGAGGGTGGCAGACGGTAGGAAGTGATTAGGGTTAAGGGGTTTGGGTAGTAATTAAAAGGGAGGGTGTAATGTGGCCCGTTGATCTCAGAGATCAACGACAATGATTTAAAATGGGTCTTGGGTCGGGTGGTTAAACGGGTTGCGACCGGGTTGTGGGGTTGGGTTAATTGGTTTGAGATGGGGGGTTTTTTGGGTTAGGGTGGGGCCATCAATTGGTCCGAAAATAGGTAGGTTTTTTAAGGTTAGTTTTTAAATACCCAATATTTAATAAAAATAATTTTAAAAAATAATATAAATAGAAAAAATATCATTTGTGCACTAAAATAATTAAAAATAATTACTTAACATTATAAAAATATATAAAAGTCATTTTCTTCACAAATAATGTAATTATATATTAATATGGGCTATTATTGCAAAACAAATGTGCCATTAGCCCTAAAATGCAAATGTAATTATAAAAAATGCAATAAAAATATTTAAAAACATCATGTTGGTACAAATAATATTTTTATATGATTAATCATTATAAAAATAATTTGAAGGATAATTATTAGATATTTATATAATAAAATACAGAAATAAATCGATTTAAAGCCTTTAAAAATTATGGAAAATACTTGTATATGCTTATAAGCAAAATGATGATGCAGATGTACTATTTTGATTTTTTGTGTGTGTGTGTGTGTGTGTGTGTGTGTATATATATATANAACTAGTGGAATCTTCAAAGGAGCAAGACTTACAGAGTTCAAATTCGCATTCAGACACTCAGAGGGATGATATGAGAATACAAAAACAATGAATACCATATCGACCGTGTTGATACCCAATATATATATATATATATATATATTGGGTATCAACACGGTCGATATGGTATTCATTGTTTTTGTATTCTCATATCATCCCTCTGAGTGTCTGAATGCGAATTTGAACTCTGTAAGTCTTGCTCCTTTGAAGATTCCACTAGTTAATGGTTGGATAATCTTTAGTTCTGCAGCAAGCTTCACTTCCCCTTAGGAACTTTTCTATACATCCAAAGATTTTCTAGCAATCCCTAGTGGCTCACACTCGTGAACGGCCCGATGATCCTTTGGCCCGATAGCCAACTTTTACTTCTTGGTATGAACTTTGCTACCGAGCAAAAGATTATCTAATTTTCTCGTAGTAGCTCTCCGCTTTCATGCCTTGTTGTTTAAAGGTCTTAATTCTACTGACGATGTTTCTTTCGTAGTTGATTTTCGTTGCTGCCTCATTAAACACCTTGCCAGAAAAACCGCATTGGGACAAAAACTGGACGAAGGAAAAGAGATTGCAACACATACTTTCAGTATAGGCGATGCCCATCAACAATAGTATATTTTGAGGTGTGCCACATTCCAGTTGCTCGGCAACTTTACTCCATCTTGATTTTCTAATTCGTATGACCCTTTCTCGGCGATAGTTGAAACCTGATAGGGGACTTCCCACGTCGGACCTAGCTTTCCTACATTGAGCTCTTGGTGTTCTGAGTTACTTTACTTAATACCAACTCTCCAACTTTGAAATAACGGAAGTTGGTTCTTCGATTTAATATCTCTTCATTCTCTGTTTTTGGGTTGCCATCCTCATATACGCCAAGTCCCTATGTATGTCGAGCAGTTCCAATTTGACCAATAATGCTTTGTTGTTTGTTTCTTCATCTGCGCGTAAGTATCTCAAGGTAGGTTCTCCTACTTCCACCGGGATCAAGGCTTCTTCTCCATATACAAGAGAGAAAGGAGTCTCCCTCGTGCTTGATTTTCTCGTTGTTTGATGCGCCCATAGTACTCCTGGTAGCTCTTCAATCCATTTGCCTTTGGCTGCTTCCAATCTCTTTTTGAGATTTTGGATAATCACCTTGTTTGTTGATTCTACTTGGTCGTTTGAACTCGGGTGATAAGGTGATAATGTGGTTCTTTTATTTTTAGGTCTTCAAGGAATTTTGTGACTTTTGCGCCAATAAAATAGGACCTGTTGTCATAGGCTATCTCTTTTGGTATCCCAAATTTGCAAAACTATATTCTCCCACAAGAAATCTACCACATCGCGCTCGCCGATTTTTAGGTAAGGACCTCATTCAACCCACTTAGAAAAATAGTCAGTTAAAATCAAAGAAATCTTTCCTTACGTGGAGTCGTCGGTATTGGACCGACTATATTCATTCCCCACTTCATGAATGGCCAGGGAAAAAAACCCGAGTGCATTAGCTCTATCAGTTGATGTATCAACGGTGCGTGACATTTATCACATTTTTAAACATAAGGCTTGGTGTCTTGTTCCATTTGGGGCCAATAATATCCTGTCCTAATTAGCTTTAACACTAAGGAATCGGCGCCTAAGTGGTTTCCACAAATCCCTTCGTGGACTTCTTGGATGACATAGTTAGCTTTGGAAGCTCCCAAACATTGAGCCAACGAGCCTTGGAAAGGTCTTTTTTACAATTGACTTCCCTTGAAGCTGTATCGAGCTGCTTTAGAACGTAGCGCCAGAGATGCCTTGGGATCTTCAGGAAATTTTCCGTGCTTGAGATAGTCAATGATCTCATTTCTCCAGTCCTAGACCAAATTGGTCGCGTTTACTTCGTAATAGCCGTCTGCATTTAATACCGAATGCATAAGCTGCACGACCGTATTGGAGTCTAATACCTTCATTTTCGTGGATGATCCTGGATTAACTAGTGTGTCTGCCTCCGCGTTTTCTTCTCTCGGGGTATAGGTAATTGACCATTCCTTGAACCGTGCGAGCAGAGCCTGGACTTTCACCTCGTATTGTTGCATGTGACTCTTTGGCTTCGTAGATCTCGTACCCCTAATTTACTACCAATTGGGAATCTCATTTGATTTATGTGACCTCAGAGTCCAGTCCATAGGCTAGCTCGAGTCCTGAAATCAAGGCTTCATACTTTGCTTCATTGTTGGTCAGAGGAACAATTTTTATGGCCTGGCTCAGGGCTTTCCCCAAAGGCATGATTAGTACCAGCCCGAGCCCAAACCCTTTCGCGTTGGAAGACCCGTCCATAAATACGGTCCAAACTCCTGATGTCGATTCTGACACCATCACTGCTTCATTGGTATCCAATGGTAACAGTCCTAGACTGAAATCGGCCACAAAGTTGGCAAAAACTTGTGAATTAATCACAATCCTAAGTTTATACTTTATGTAAAATTCACTCATTTTGACTGCCCATTTGGCCATCCGACCTGAAAGTTAAGGTTTATGAAGGATATTCTGCGGTGGAAAGGCTGTTACCATGACTATCGAATAATACTGGAAATAAGGCCTAAGCTTTCGAGTGGCGATAGCTAATGCCAATTTTTCCAGATGCGGGTAGCGAGTTTCTGCTCCCATTAAAATTTTACTAACATAATTGATAGGAGATTGTGCAGGCAACCTAAGATCAAGTGGGGTAACTTGACCAAGAACAAAGCTCAGGAGTTAGGGGAGAAGTTATTATTGGCTATGGGGGCCTCGATGAGTAGGGGACGTGTCTAGTATATGGTTCATGACTGTGAATTGCATTAGAGTAGCTTCTATAGAGGTCTTAGGGATCACGAAGGGCTCTCCCAGGGGTCATAAAGGGGGACTGGTGGTGCAATGGAGAGGTCCAAGGTAAAGTGGAAACTAAGAAAGCTGCTTATTTGAAGCTAGTGGAGAGTACAAACGAGGAGGAAAAAAGGACTTATCGGGAATGTTACAGAAAGGCAAAGAAAGAGGTAAAGTTGGCAGTTACGACGGCTAAAAATGCGGCATTTGCTCGTTTGTACAAGGAGCTCGGGGGCAAAAGTGTCACAACCCAAACTGGAGGATCATGACTAGAACCCGGGCCATACTTGCCGAGCACCAACGTATCTTTAAGGGCTGACGAGATCAATATAAGTGGTAGATATGGATTATGAACACCAAACAATGAAAGATAATGAAATGAACATGCATAACATGGGATACAAGACTGCCAAGAAACTACATGTAAGTTAGGAGCTACCACGCTTCCATGAAAGACTATACAACAAAAATCATCTGACAAACATACTAAACTATACATAAGCCGACACCTGTCTATGAGCCTCTAAAGGAGTAATTAATGCAACATAGACAGAACAAGGCCCCGACATACCCATAATATCTATAACAAAAATGCATACCAAGACCACGGCAAGTCCGGAGAAGGGATCTCGCCTATAACCGCTGAAATGGAAAGCCTATTGTGGTGGGGGAGCTGCGTCTACCTGTCTATCAGGACCTGCAGTACGACATGCAGCATCCACAAATAAAAAGAACGTCAGTACGAATAAAGTACCGAGTATGTAAGGTAGGAAAGCGTAAGTAAGAACAGTAATGTAAACGGGGATAGAGAATATACAACCTGTAACATCTGGGTACCTCTGAGGG